>SJXQ01009789.1:63478-82457 GCA_006408695.1 Aepyceros melampus | reverse complement strand
AAGAGGCAGGTTAGGTGGTCTGGTATTCCCATCTCTTTCAGAATTTTCCACAGTTTATTGTGATCCACACAGTCAAACATAAGGTCACTACAACTGACCTTCTTCAGTAGATATTTATTATATATATATATAGTAAGTGGAGATGGCAATGGCACCCCACTCCAGCACTCTTGCCTGGAAAATCCCATGGACAGAGGAGCCTGGAAGACTACAGTCCATGGGGTCGCAAAGAGTCATGACTGAGCGAAGTACATGAGTGAGCGACTTCACTCAGTTTTCACTTTCATGCATTGGAGAAGGAAATGACAACCCACTCCAGGGTTCTTGCCTGGAGAATCCCAGGGGCAGGGGAGCCTGATGGGCTACTGTCTATGGGATTGCACAGAGTCGGACACGACTGAAGTGACTTAGCAGCAGCAGCAGCAGCATATACTATAAGAATGAAGTAGTTGGATTGCACTCCTGAGAAGTAATGTTATTTCTCTTCAGATTTAACTTGGAATCATAGCTAACCAAGTGGCGGAATTAGAAATAAAATGCAATAATTGTGCTTATTGATATTTCAATATGATTTTTTGGATAATAATTAGTTCCAAGTTTAAAACCAGTGCTAATTCTCCTGTCAATTCAAGATGCTGCCACAGGAGTAATTCATTCTGTTTCTATATATCACAGTTCAGAAATTAACACAAAGACCTATTAAAAATCTATTTTCAGATATTTTAGCTTTATATCTATTGAAACCAGTTGTATAATCAAATTGTCAAAAAATCCCACATTATTTGAGATCAAAATATTAAGCTTTAAATAAAATTTAAATGTAAATGCCCTTACAGTCAGTCAGTTCATTCATTCAGTCATTTCTGACTCTTTGCAACCCCATGGACTGCAACATGCCAAGCTTCCCTGTCAATCACAAACTCCTAGAGCTTGGTCAAACTCATGTCCATTGAGTCAATGATGCCATCCAACCATCTCATCCTTTATTGTCCCCTTCTCCATCTGTCTTTAATCTTTCCCAGATCAGTCTTCTCCAGTGAGTCAGTTCACATCAGGTGGCCAAAATATTGAGACTCCAGTTTCAGCATCAGCCTTTCCAATGAATATTCAGGACTGATATGCTTTACGATTGACTGGTTTGATCTCCTTGCAGTCCAAGGGACTCTCAAAAGTCTTCTCCAACACCACAGTTCAAAAGTATCAATTCTCTGGTGCTCAGCTTTCTTTATGGTCTAGTTCTCATATCCACACATGACTACTGCACAAACCATAGCTTTGACTAGATGGACCTTTGTTGACAAAGTAATATCTCTGTTCGTAATATACTGTCTAGTTTTACCGTAGCTTTTCTTCCAGGGAGCAAGCATCTTTTAATTTCATGGCTGCAGCCACCATCTACAGTGATTGTGGAGCCCAAGAAAATAAAGTCTGTCACTGTTTCCATCATCTTCCCATTTATTTGCCATGAAGTAATAGGACCAGGTGCCATGATCTGTTTTTTGAATGTTGAGTTTTAAGCCAGATTTTTCCCCCTCTCCTCTTTTACTTTCATCAAGAGGCTCTTTATTTCTTCTTTGCTTCCTGCATAAGGGTGTTGTCATTTGCATATCTGAGGTTGTTGGTATTTCCCCCAGCAATCTTTACTCCAATCGTCTCCCAGAAATACACTTTACATTTAGTCTATATAAAGGGATGTTTGTAATTTTAGTAACTTAGCAATTTAGCAATTTTAGTTTATAATCAAAGCTACTTATTGATTTAATATACCTAACTCAATATGTATGATGAAAAAGCTAGTAAGGATCCTTTGCCAAAGGAATGTGTCACTAATCTACCCTTCAGATTGTACAGAAATAACTACATTCACATTTTTCTTCATTTCTTACATAAGAATACTGAGAAGAAATGACAAGTAACAAGACAATATCAGAAGTGCTTATAATATTGAAAAATAAGTGTTAGATTAGTCCATAAAAATTCAAAGGTCCTTGGCATCATTTTTCAACTCAATACCAGTTAGCAAAAGAATGGATCATATATGAGCGACCATATATGAGACAAATACAATTATAAACTTTATTTTGCTCATTAATAATAAAGACTAAAAAAATTAAACTAAATTTATTTCTGACTGCTTTCTAGATAGAGATATATTTGATTTAATATTTGAAGTGTTATCTCATTCCTGAGTCTTTTTCTTTTTCTTTTTTTGATTCTTTCTCTTGTGTGTTATCTCATGTTTTATTAAATAGTTTTATTAACATCTTCACTCATTTGCTATAGAAACTAATAATTTTAAATCTGTTGTGTGAGCAGATCTGTTTTTTAGCAAGTCTTCACATCCTATATGAACTAATGTTGTTCTATTTGGTTACAACAAGAAAACAAGGAAATCTAAACATGCAGGGGGATTGGACCTCAATACTTTACTGTTGTCTAATTTTACATGTGAAATTAATTTTCTTCAGTATTTACAATGCATTTTTTTTTCAGGATAGCTATTCTAATTTCACAGAATATATTATTTAATCACATGTTTACTGTGTGTGCTTAGTTGCTCAGTCATATCTGACTCTTTGTGATCCTGGGTACTGTATATAGCCTGCCAGATTCCTCTGTCCATGTGATTTCCAGGCAAGAATACTACAGTGGGTTGCCATGCCCTTCTCCAGGGCATCTTCCTGACCCAGGGATTGAATCCATGTTTCTTAAGTCTCCTGCATTGGCAGGTGGGTTCTTAACCACTGGAATAAACTAGGAAGCCTTGTTTTTTACTATAATGTCTTCAAGTGTAGTGGCTTGTCCACAGACCAAATGTTCCAAAATAGAATTGCTTGGCTCTGTCTCCTTGTCCGCTATTCTTTCTGGTCTTTTTCTTTTTTGTCTGTTTTTACTATCATGCTCAATTTTGTTTACTGCCCAACATCTTCTCCTTACACAGAGTTTCTGCAATGGAAAAGAATTCTGTCAATGGAGATTTAAGGCATTCTAGAAGTTAATTGCTCCGCTAGTTCCTGCCACGAACTCGGATGTCAGATGCTATTGCAGTAGGCAAAACCACTCCCTCTCTCTAGTTGGGGGTCCCCAGGTCTCTGGTCTGCCAAGCCCTCTCTCACCTCTCTCTGCTCTCCTTTGTACAGACATAAATAACACCTATGTCTTGTAGCTGCTGCTTTGTCCCCAGCCAGCTCTTTGAGATGTTACTTTGGATGGTTTGCCACTTAGTTTAGCGTGAACACTGTTGATGAATTCAGGTCTTGCTGTTTAATTGCTCTGTCTGATTTTAGGTCAGACTTGCACAGAGTTAAAAAGCTGAAGTTATCACTACCATTTTCCTAAACTCTGTCTTACTCTTTAATATTATTATGACTGGGAATACTTTTTTTCATATTAAATTATTAAGTAACTCATGTATGGTATTTAAGAAATTTAATGATTTTTCATCAAACTGTATTAAACAATCTGAGTATTTTAATGTGTGTATATATATATATTTATTTATTTATTTGTGTTTTATAAGGAAAGACTATGTGGCTTCTCAGTATGTTTTCTTTATTTGGTTTGGGTCTATTCAGATTTTTAAATAGTTTCTATAAATGATCTTTAGCACAACATCCATTTTTGTTATTTGAAATTCCACCTACTGAAGTATGCTTTTTAATTTGAATAATAATTATGTTTTGTCTCCTAATTTAGTCAAGAAGTCAGCAGTCATTTCTACATAAAGATTGAGTCTTATATTCATGTATGTCATGACAAATTCTTTTTGTTACTGTTATTGATTTTCATTCCATTAAGTCTTAATGGAATGAAACTATGTGTTACATGATTTAATTTCTTTGTAGAATTTAAAAAAAAACCTAAATATACTTATTTTAGTATTTTTTTTAAATTTTAAAAGTACATCTTAAGACTTCCAAGACAGCAATTCTAACAAGACTCTTTTTTAAATACAGATATACATAGAAAATGAATAGATAAGATTGTATGTACTTTTATTTTATAAACATGGGCTTCAAATATTACCAAAGCCCATGGATATTTTTAAAGAGTAATTAATCACATAAAGTTTTGAGATTCTTTGCAAGGTTTTACAGTGTGGCATTAGGTTGAAATGCTGCTCATATATGAGGAACACTTAGGGTGGACAAAATTTTTTTAAAGTTTTAACTGCTGTATGGACAGAATGCCAAACAAATAGTTGACTTCATTTTCTCTTTTCAGTTACCTCTATGAACTAATGAACACAGTAAATTCACAGCTATTCTCCTGTGAAATTGACACTGCTCATCTTAAATGCTACTTTTAAAATAATCCATCACAGCTTGCATAAATTACAGAGGCATACTGTTTGAAGATATGAAATTAGAACTCAGGAATTCCTAGCATTTAATTTTAAACTCAATGCTCCCAGAAGCACATCTTTTTGAACAGTCCATTAATCAGAAAAGCTAGAAACTATTCATCATAGTTCAGTGTAACAATTCTTTCATATGTTCCTATCTTTGTTGGGCTATACATTTTGAAAATTGCTTACTCTTGGGCATTTTCTCCATTCGAAGATAAAATATCATGCCATCAACCTAAAATCTCTGCTATAATGACCCGAAAATGTGCTGTTCATTTTTCAAGACATTCTGGAAAGCTGACAAGATCAAACAGTCAGCATTTGAACCATCACTAGCTTGGATGATTTGATTATTAAAACATATCTTCATCATTATAAAATTCATTCAGACACATGTAAAAGAATAAACAGCATTGTTTTTCTATTAGAAGAATAGAAATAACATAGTAAAGATAGCATGTGATGTTTCTAATTTCTCTGGCCTCTGAGGCTTCAAAGGTACCAAAGGAGAGGCAAGAACTATTTGACAGTCAGAAAGCGAGAAATACACTTTAGTGATGATATAATTAATACCATGCTAAGGAAGAAAACTTCATTACATAATATCTTCTTCAATCTTTAAACATGTCTGTTTTCTTCCTTCTCTTGATAACATAGAGACTAGTTAAAAGGGATATTAATGGTGAAATCCCTTCTGACACTTCTTGCAAAACTCTTGTTAATAAAAAGGACTCCTTTCTTCTCTGGTGAAAAATGCTACTTTGATTCTGTGTCAGGTGTATTTGATTACCTGAGGTATAATTTATGCCAAATCATAGCATCAAGAGAACCTTTATAATCTGTTTTTAACTAGTAGATTAGAGAGCTTCCCTGGTAGCTTAGTGGTAAAGAACCTGACTGTCAATGCCGGGAACATTAAGAGGTGCGGTTTTCATCCCTGGCTCAGGAAGCTCCCCTGGAGAAGGGGATGGCAACCCACTCCTGTATTCTTGCCTGAGGAGTCCCATGCATAGAGGAGACTGGCAGGTTGTAGTCCATAGGATCACAAAGAGTCAGGCACGACTATACTTGCTTCAAACATTGGGATTAACAGACACATAGGGAGATAATTCAGATATGATGCAGTATATCAATCATAAACCATCTTAAAAGTGTCTCTGTTTTACATCAACAGGTATTTTGGCAAGCAGTTATACAGCAATAACATTATAGATGTCTTCTACATAACGATCTGAGTTAAAGAGCAGGTATGTTTTTTTAAAAAAAAAAATCCTATGTATAAACATGGAGGAGAAGTGAAACAGTGAAATTCTTCATTAACATTTTCAGAATAAATAAAAATATCAATATGACATTTGAACTAGTCTGCCAAGGCTGACCATTGCTGCTCCACATTTAACCCAGATGTCCCAAGGCCTGTAAATGAAGAAAATCTTAGCTCACTGGTCACTGCTTCACAGCATTTAACTTTGGAGCTTTAATCTAACTTATTTGAATCACTTAATCTTTAAAATCTCTTTTTTTTCTAATTTATAACACGGAATTAAAAGTACATAAGCATATCCATATATTACATATATACATATTAAAAATATCAATATGAATAGAAATTGATACAAACTCTTAAGACCATAGCCAGATATTAAACTCTATGTCATATTAAAATTATGAAGCATTCTTTTTATTAAAATGGCCTGGATTTGCTTTTAAGATAGATATGATATAGTGCATTTTTTACTTTCTATTAATAATAACTTTTTTCAAAATAAGCTTACAAAAAGTGGAAAGATAGTACAGAGATCAGATCCAGATATACATCAGATCCAGTATTTGCTAATTCCTTTATTTACCTTTATTACTAATAATTTTAACAAGAAATTTTGCTTTGAGTTACTGCTTCTAATTGTGTGTGTGTGTGTGTGTGTGTGTGTGCACATGCATGCTCAGTACTGTCTGATTCTTTGCAACCCTATTGACTATAGCCCACTAGGCTCCTCTTTCCATGGAATTTCCCAGACACAAATACTAGAGTGAGCAGTCCTACTATAATTTATTTATTGTATTTATATGTAATTTTTTTAAACTATTTCCCTTGTCATGGATAAATACATAGCTTTTAGCTCTTGGCTATCACTAAAAAAAATGGGTACTAATGGGTACCAGAGGGAAGAGGGAAGTGGGGAGGGGAAATGTAGGGGTAGAAGATTAAGAGGTACAAACTATTTGTAGAAAATAAATTACAGAGATACATTGTACAACATGAGGAATATAACCAATGTTTTATAATAACTACATAAAGTTAACCTTCAAAAATTGTGAATCACTACATTGTATGACTGTAGCATATAATATTAGATATCAACTATATAATTCTATTCTTTAATAATACACTGGGATCAATTGTAAGGATTCAAGCAAGGAACACATACACAGACATATAAGAAAATTGATAGTGGCAGAGACTTCTAAATTTTTATATGTAAATGATTACATAGTGAAAATTGGTTACATATCTTCTCTTCTTTTTCTAAACTTATATCCTAAACATTACACATAATGCATTATATACATTTTTATTTAAATAAACTCAGATATATATTTCCTTATAAAGAAATACTAAATTTATTCAGCGACAATAATACATTTCATTTGACTCCCTTTTCTTTTCAGTTATTAAAGTTAGTTGATACTTCCTAGGCTTAGGAGTATAAATCTGACAGTATGTTGTCTGGACTTTTCTGATAACTCGACCTCATGACTTCATTTCAATCATCTGTAAAATGGATGATTATTAGCTATCGAATGTGCTAAGGAAATAAAATATTTTAATAGGTAAAAAATGTTTATCATATTGGCCAATTTACCGAATGCCCTCAGTATATATTGTATAGTTTTAATAGCTTATATCCTTAGTAGTAATAATTACTTTCTTAAATGTGTTCTCTCGCTGATTGATATACATGGAAAAGAAGCTAAAGGCTGGATAATTGATGCTTTTGAAGACTCTTGAGAGTCCCTTGAACTGCAAGGAGATCCAAGCAGTCAATCCTAATGGAAATTAGTCCTGAACATTCATTAGAAGGACTGATGCTGAAGCTGAAACTACAATACTTTGGCCACCTGATGGGAAGAACTGACTCATTGGAAGAGACCCTGATGCTGGGAAAGGTTGAAGGCAGGAGGAAAAGGGGACGACAGAGGATGAGATGGTTGGATGGCATCACCGACTTGAGGGGTATGAGTTTAAGCTCTGGGAGTTGATGATGACAGGGAAGCTTGGCCTGCTGCAGTCCATGGGGTCTCAAATAGTCGGACACAACTGAACGACTAAACTGAACTGAAAAGAAAATAGAAGAGTTTTATTTCACCTTTCATAAATAATTTATATTCATTCTTCTTCTAGTTCTGTGGCTATTTACCAGACTTCTTAATAAAAATATAAAAAGTATAAGATAAAAAATGTATTTTAATATAGTTTTGCATGATTATGAAACTAAGACAAGTATATTTGTTTTTATTTAGTAACATTGATTCTTTTATTTTGCACCTTTGGAGAGAGTGGGCTGAGAAATAATTTAGGGAATTATACATAGGGAGAAATGATTGTTGCATAATTATAAAGTTATTTAAATGTATCCAATAGTATATTACTTTTCCAGATTTTTTTTCCATTACCTCCTTTTAAGCTTGTTAATTTTTTTGAAGCAATTTGTTCTCTAAAAGTAGAAACTTATTAGTTCTCTGTCAGAGGCTTACTTACTATGCTATGCACTACCATCCAGGCTTTCTCGAGGCTATTCATTATGACACCAGCAGATGCATTTTAGAGTCAGTTAATGATGCGACATGGGTCACAGTGATGATTTTTATTAGTAAATGGGATAACCTAAGAAAATGAAAATCTAAGTTTATACAATTTATATGGAACAGTTTAATGACCTCTAAAACTTTGCTTAAATGTTAAAGGCTGTAGCAACTACAGATTTCAAAGAATATTCAGAGATTCCAACATACACACTCATACGTGGATATTTTCACCTAAGTGTCTGGCTGTATTTTCTGTCCTTATCTATTTTCATGCTTGGAAATGTAGAATTCTTTAGGAACAACTCACATAAATCTTTTAAGATGTAAAATGCAAAATTACTTATAATCATGAATAAATGAACCACAAAGCTAGTTTAGCTTTGGCCAATAAAATCTCACTTATTAACCAACTGAATCTCTGAAATCAGATCACTCCATGGGCTACAATTAACTCTATTTGGCAGGCCAACATCAAACAGATCATGCTAACGTTATGCAGTCTTTGTGCCTTAGCTTTGAAGTATGTAAATATTAAGTATACGAATTAAAACATACTTTAAATATGAACTTTACACTTTCAGAGAAACATCATTTTAGCTGAGTAATTTGTAATATCATTAGATGATCTGTATAATTTCTTTTTTTAAAAAATAATTTATTTATTTTAATTGGATTGAAGTGATCTTTAATCATTTCAATTATACCCTATTATAAGAATGTAGTTGTGCTTCCCTGGCGGCTCAGAGGTTAAAGCGTCTGCCTGCAATGCGGGAGATTTGAGTTTGATCCCTGGGTTGGGAAGATCCCCTGGAGAAGGAAATGGCAAGCCACTCCAGTATTCTTGCGTGGAGAATCCCATGGATGAAGGAGCCTGGTGGGCTACAGTCCATGGGGTTGCAAAGTGTTGGACACGACTGAGCGACTTCACTTCACGTTATAAGAATGTATACCAAAAAGAGAGAAAGAGGCTAATATATTTCAGTAAATTCTAGTTGAGAGATGTTATACATGGAACTGCTTGTCATAATTCCCTATTTTCTAGAGAGGTGAAGATGAAGTTGCTCAGTCGTGTCCGACTCTTTGTGACCCCATGGACTGTAACCTACTAGGCTTCTCCGTCCATGGGATTCTCCATGCACGAATGCTGGAGAGGATTGCCATTTCCTTCTCCAGGGGATCTTCCCAACCCAGGGATTGAACCCAGGTCTCCCGCATTGGAGGCAGACGCTTTAACCTCTGAGCCACCAGGGAAGCCCCTCTAGATGAGGTAATTAAGACTTAAGAGAGAATGGTTAACTTGCTCCATTGTTACAAATATGAGGATTGATTTGACTCCACTGTGTATGACTTCAAGGCCTGGGCTCCTTTACCATGTTTCTCTGACTTGCCAAGTGATTGAGTTATTGGCAGATAGTTTGCATATAATAAGATGCACATATCCTCAATTCTACTGTTTTTTAGTTTGGACAAATGTTGACATCCATATGAGCATCACTATAATCAAGACACTAAGCAGTGAAAGTGTTACTTGCTCAGTCCTGTCTGACTTTTTATGACCCCATGGACTGTACCCTCCAGGCTCCTCTGTCCATGGAATTTTCCAGGCAAGAATACTGCCAACCCAGGGATCAAATCTGGGTCTCCCACATTGCAAGCAGATTCTTTACCATCTGAGCCACTAGGAAATACCTACAGTTCCCATAATAAACCCTCTGTCCCTTCTCAGTCAGTTCCTAAAAATCTCATCCCTAGACATCCTCTCATCTTACTGTTATGCTAGATAAGTTTGCCTCTTATGGAAATGCATGTAAAAATATCATACAGTTTTGTATAGTTTGTGTCTGACTTCTTTCATTCAGTTTAATGCTTTTTGACATATATTTATATTCTTATGTTTATTGAGCAAAATTTACTTCATAGTACTTAACTCTACAGATACACATTGTTTTGTTTATTTGCTAATTAATTGATCTGTTTTGTTTCCAGATTTTGACAAGTGAATTAAACATTGTGAATATCCAAGTATAGGCCTTTTGGACATACATTTTTTTATTGTTTTAAATATTAAAAGTGGGATTGATGAGTCAAATGTTAAGTTGTTCATAAAAGAAGAATTCTTGTATGAAAACTTGCAACATTCTGAAGAGACTCCAAAAGGTCCATGCCTAAGAGTAAAAACTATTTTAGACTCTAACAAAATAAAAATACATGTTAAAAAAATAAAAGATAATTTTTTTTCTAAATAGCTTAACTCACTCCAGGAATAAACTTCCATACTCATTAAAATAATATTTAGATTCTTAAAACCTAATATTCATAAAATCTAACATCTAATCAAAATTTCTTGCAGATGAGAAAAAGCAGAAGAATGTGATCCATAATCAAGAGAAACAAATAAATAAATAGGAAAGTCAAACAGACCCAGAAATAGCATAGATAATACAACTAGAGATTTAGCAAATAAATCCTTTTAAGTCTACAAGGAATTTTATTGTAACTTATGAATTATAGCTATGCTCTGGTCTCTCAATCCTAAATATTGAAACTAATAAATGCTATGAAAAAATACTAGTGTTGTTAGACAGTGCCATCCTTCCCCCAAAATAGAAGTCTTTAATTTTAAAAAGATGTAAAAAAGAATAAAATCCAATTAGTATATCCAACATTCATATATTTGTAACTTTGCCATTTTGCCATAAAATGGATTATATTTTCCCTTTTCAATTTAATGAGCTGCTGGTGAAAAAGTAGCTTTATCCAATATACAAACACAAGTATTTATATAAACACTTCATCTCATTGAGTTGCAATAGTACGTCTATCGGATTCCCTGGTAACTGGTAAAGTATCTGCCTGCAATGCAGGAGACCCCGATTTGATTCCTGGGTCAGGAAGATCCCCTGGAGAAGGGATAGTCTACCCACTTCAGTATTCGTGGGCTGGTGGGCTATAGTCCATGGAGTCGCAAAGAGTCAGACAAATCTGAGTGACTAAGCACAGCACAGTATATACATACATATATATATATATATAACTTTAAAGTTATAGCTCAATAAACAAATCAACAATTATAATACCTTTTCTCTTATCTTGGGTTTCATGCATTCTATTTATTGCGCAAAAAAAATTTCTGATTTAAATAACTTATTGGGATGGCTCCTCATTTCTATTTAAGCTTAATTCATGCTTCTATAACAAAAAAGTTAAAAACCTAAAGCTCCATACTCATAAAACGTATTTGGATTTTTCGCTTGAGTATGTAATCAAATATTAACTGATTATGAATTCTAAAAAAATATCACTTAAGATGGCTTTCTTTACACTGAACACTAATCCAGCTAAAATACTTTCCATCAGTTTATACATGAAGAACACAAGAATATTTGTGCATCTGTAAATATGTTCCATAACTTATTTCAATATGAGGATGCACACACACATCCATTCATTTGTGCTCTAACTGTTTGATAGAATTGTACATTCTTGTGACTCAGTCATTTAGATATAGTTGGCCAGATTGTTTTGTTCTGTGTCTGTTTCTTTATAGCTATTTAATATAACACATTCTAAATAGGAATTTGCTTTCTATATTTTGCTTTTATCAAAAAGGTAGTGATAATTACTTGTGATAGTGTTAACCACAAGCAATTCATGAATCCCTAAAAATGTTATTCAGATATTATTAACTGACCATGCTTTGAGTATTTTGAAAGCAATGAAAGTCTTTAATCATTGTTTATAATAAAATATTCTATAAAGCATATATCTATGTTGTTTAGCCTAAGATGCTCTTTATTGAAATTATTGTACTCATATTCACTGTAAATTCTGACATATATTATTTCAAAAAATCCACATAATATATTCCTTACTCTAAGATGTTTTGCATTGGACACAGGAGTCTATCAAAGATATGGTGAGTCATTTCTTTTTCATAATTTTCATTTTTATGTTTCACTTAGAATAGTCACATGTGTAAAAGATCTCCCCTAAACCAGGATGTAAAGGTCTTTTGAAATACTTTACTATATTAAAACAAATTAGCAACACAATTGCTTCACATAATAATACTGTTTTCCTATCAAACTGTTTATTGTCCTTTCAGTCTAAAAATGTTCATGCCTTTTCCCAGGAGAAAGCCTTCAGGAAAGTAAGGACACTTCAGAGCACAGAATAGAAGAATTATAAAACTGTCATAGATGTCAGAATATATTGCAATCAGCAACAGAGTAGCATTGCCTGGAAAACAGCCATTTCATCTAAGGAGTTCTTTATGGTCTGGTAAATTGCATTACATTTAAACAAAATAGAAATGACATTCTTACACAAAATAGTTTAATCACTCAGTACACGGCTAATTTTTCTGACATATCCTATTTCTTCATTTTCTGAATTTTTTTTTTTTTTTACTTCAAATTCAAGAGCATATATCCAAATAAACTTTATTGTACAAAGGGGATGCGAATAGAGGAAGGGAAAAGAAAAGGAAAGTTTCTCCCTCTAGTGAAAAATGTAATACAGACTTTTGCACAGAGTCAATGGAAGATAATTTCAAACATTTAATCTAAGTATTGGTAACTGTATGGGGGCTTTCCAGGTGGCGCTAGTGGTAAAGAACCAGTCTGACAATGCAGGAGATTTAAGAGATGTGGATTCAATCCCTGGGTTAGGAAAATCCCCTGCAGGATGGGCATAGCAACTCACTCCAATATTCTTGCCTGGAGAATTCCATGGACAGAGGATCCTGGTGGGCTACAGTCCACTGGGTCACAAAGAGTCTACCTGACTGAAGCAACTTAGCAAGCAGGCATGCAACTGCTATGTGTATGCATTGATAAGCAGGAAGGAAAAAGAGAGAGACTAAGCAGTACTAAAATCGCAAAACCAGTAGGTCAAGTTGTTAATCAAATGTGTCTTGCTAATTGTAATGTCTTTTTACGTTGAATAGGGATGATTTTGAAGACAGGCTCAAGATATTGTCTGCATTGTACTGGTTAGCTTGATGTTTCCTCTTTTTTTACATCATTTTATTCCTCTTTGTTTTATTTTTTAACTTACACTCACATTTCAAGGCATTGGACTCATTTGGTCATGTCATTAAGAAGTGCTGGATCTGGGATTTTATTATTTGTTACTGAATATTTTGCACACTGAAGACAGTACTAAAATCGCAAAACCAGTAGGTCAAGTTGTTAATCAAATGTGTCTTGCTAATTGTAATGTCTTTTTACGTTGAATAGGGATGATTTTGAAGACAGGCTCAAGATATTGTCTGCATTGTACTGGTTAGCTTGATGTTTCCTCTTTTTTTACATCATTTTATTCCTCTTTGTTTTATTTTTTAACTTACACTCACATTTCAAGGCATTGGACTCATTTGGTCATGTCATTAAGAAGTGCTGGATCTGGGATTTTATTATTTGATTACTGAATATTTTGCACACTGAAGCCAATTAGTATTCTAGTTTCGTTCCTTGTTCACTGCTAGACACTGAACGCAGATAGAACACATTATGCGTTAGACTAGTTAAGAGGTTTTAAATTAGATTTGTGACTTGGAAGTTTGAATAAGAAAACTAATAGAACACAGAATGAAGCCGAGGAAAAATTAGATTAATTATCTACATCATTCAGTGTGAACAGTTGCTGATGTTCTGTGTTGTTGAGTGGCATTTTAGTACTAAAATATGCCTTAATTTGCCTACATTAAGCTGCTATAATGGCAAAAACACCTATACATATTTACAGATCATACTATCTTGGAGTATTTTAAAAATAAAGATATATTTAAATAGGCCATTCTTATTCTTTCTCTCCCCCCCCTTCCCCCCTGCTTCTGCTGCTTCTCATTTCTCTTGTCTCATTTTCCTCCTCTCTCCCTTTGATTAGGCATGTTTACATTTGTGATTAAATCAAATATTTACCTTGCATATTTTTCTTCATTAAAATAAGTACTCTAACTTCTTAGTTCAAGAAGCTATATACTAAGTATAAAGATATGCAGCATTTTTTATAATAATTTTCATTCTCTAATCCCCCTAAAAAGATGTGCTGTTTCACTCACCAGGAGAAATTCCAAAAAATAATGGCCTCTGCAGGAGTTGAACATTTCAGTGTGACAACAAAGGTCAAGTTTTCTTGATGTATTTCTGAGGCTACTTCCGCTTACTTTGGATAATCCAGACATATTGAACCAATTCCCCTGCAAATCTGATTGAGTTCAGATGACTTAAATTTCTCTAGTGAGTATGTGTGTGTGTGTTTTGCTCTTGTTGCACTCATCTGTAATGGCAATGACATTGATATTTAACTGAAGTAATCCTTGCTGGGGCATCACACACACCTGGATAGACACCCCCTGTTCCTCATCAATGGTATCAGGTACTCATTCTTTGTGACAAGCTGTATTTTAATTTTATGTATTCATTTTTGAACTCTCTGAACCTCAATAGGTTAAGATTGCCATAAATTCCCCAGGTTACTAAAATAGTGAGGGATCAGGAAAGAAGTTTTGCAAATTCTACTTGATATTGAATGAGGCATAACAATTATTATTTAAAGTGATTAAAACAGAAACACAAGGGGTTCCTGTGTTGAATTATATGAATTGAGAGTTAGGAACAGCCTGCTTATCTCTCTCGGAGAAGGCAATGGCACCCCACTCCAGTACTCTTGCTTGGAAAATCCCATGGACGGAGGACCCTGGTGGGCTGTAGTCCATGGGGTTGCTAAGAGTGGGACACGACTGAGCAACTTCACTTTCACTTTTCACTTTCATGCATTGGAGAAGGAACTGGCAACCCACTCCAGTGTTCTTGCCTGGAGAGTCCCAGGGATGGCAGAGCCTGGTGGGCTACCGTCTATGGGGTTGCACAGAGTCGGACACCACTGAGGCTACTTAGCAGCAGCAGCAGCTTATGCCTCTAGAAAACAACTAAGTAAATTATAAATTATCTCTCATTCTTTCTAAACATATCTACATTTTATACAATGTAAATATTTTCAACAACTATGTTTTTTTCTGTTTGCATAGCAATTGGATCAATAAAATAATAAAGCCCTGTTTACCAGAAAAATTGAGGTAGAAAGATTCAGATTATAGTTTTTAAGCAAAAATGCAGCATTCATGGATAAGATAACACAAATCAATAGAACACTAAACTATCACAAATGAGAAATTTTACCCAGAATCAAACTTTACTATTACCTGTAAATAATAGCTAAAGAATACTCAGGAGGAGCAAGGAGGAGTCTGGAAATACCTTTACATTTCCTGTCCTGCCTTTTAGGATACCCTCAAGCCACAATTAATATACTGAAAATCTAACTTCTAACTTTATCACCATGACTTAAAAGGGAAATGTTCAACCCTGACATATCTCCACTTTATAATCAGATAGTTGCATAGCTAATGTGGTATTTGCTACAAAACATGCTTCAAAATTCCATGATTTCAAGTTCACTGAAAAAGTCTTCTAAACAGACTAAGCATAGCATATTCTGATGAAATCTTTTCAAGCATAAGAACTTCCCAGCTAGCAAAAACATTTGTGTGAGTTCTAGTTCCATCATTAGCCAGTGCAGGTAAAGACTGTTAACTTCTAGAACACATCTCCTTTATTTTAGCCCAATTATAAAATGAAAGAAAAATTGCAGACTTGCTGTTAAGCATTTATTGTCAGTTTTGTAATTTCCATTGCTTATTATGTAAAGGATTCAAAGGAAAGGAGAGACATACAACAATGGCTGACATACAATATATTCTACATTCGTGTTAACTATTATTAATGTGATTATCATCCCACTAGACATAAATAAGATGCGGCTCAGTCAGTAAATAGTGAAGTGAAATCACTCAGTCATGTCAAACTCTTTGTGACCTCACATACTATATAGTCCATAGAATTCTCCAGGCCAGAATACTGAAGTGGGTAGCCTTTCCCTTCTCCAGGGGATCTTCCCAAGAGGGAAGATCAACCCCCAAACCAAGGGTTGAACCCAAGTTTCCCTCATTGCAGGCGGATTCTTTACCAGCTGAGCTACATTGTGTTCCATCCCTGGGTTGGGAAGATCCTATGGAGAAGGGAATGACAACTCACTCCAGTAGTCTTGCCTAGAGAATTCCATGGACAGAGGATCCTGGCAGTCCATGGGGTTGCAGAGAGTTGGACACAACTGGGCAACTAACATATTCACTTTCAGTTTTCAGACATAAATAGTTCTCAGTTTTATAAACATTAGAAACAAAATATATGTAAATTTTAATAAAGTCTTCTAAAAATCCAGAAACATTTTATAAGTCATGAAAAGCACAAATTTCCTTGTAAGTAAGGATAGAAAAGGAGTCTTTACAGAATATTTGATAATGAAGCTGAGGCTTTAGTAAATCATATATTAGATTTTACTCCTTGCCATAACATAATCTTACTCAGACACTTAATTTTCATATGGTTTAAGGTCATGAGAATTTTTATGTTCACACAAAAATCTTCCTATGTGATGGATTATTATTCCCAAAAAGAATCTTTCAAGAAAATTATTCTCATTTGCTGCTTAAAATGTACAATTGAATCAGTTCAAGTAACTATATTGTGATTTAAAAAATATGATTAATGACTTGTAAACATCAGACTTATAAAAAGTTTCATGGGAAGCTTAGATAGAAATTAAAGTTGATGAAAATAGATGCATGACTTCTACAAGAGGAAATGCAAAAGTATTGATAATATGTATGTGCCTAGCATCACTGACCCAATGGACTTGAGTCTGAGTGAACTCTGGGAGTTGGTGATGGACAGGGAGGCCTGGCGTGCTGCGATTCATGGGGTCGCAAAGAGTCGGACACGACTGAGCGACTGAACTGAACTGAGCTGAACTAAGCATGTACATAGTCCATGACTGTTCTATCATGGCCACATGCAGAATATGGCAAATTAGGGTTTTCCTAATTTCCACCTACACAGCTAGAAATATTCACATTAAGGGCAAGGTTTTTCAGAAAATGAATAAATGATTTTATAATTGTGAAAGTAGAAAAAGAGTGAACTTGTGTAGCATGAACCAAAGGGCCTGAGAAGGACATCCATCCATCCATCACACGCTCAGTCATGTCCAAATCTTTGTGACCCCATGGACTGTGGCACACCAGGTTCTTCTGTCCAAGGGATTCTCCAGGCAAGGATACTGGAATGGGTTGCCATTCCCTTCTCCAGGGGATCTCCCTGACTCAGGGATCCAACCTGTGTCTCCTGGGCTCCTGCACTGCAGGTGGATTCTTACCACAGAGACACTAGAAGACTCAAATGTCTCTGGCTAATTCATATGAATTAGAAAATTGTGATTATAAAACTCCCAAGAAAATAGCTGCTAAAAAGTGATTCATATTGCTTCAACATGTCTTCCAGATATTATCTAAGTGCAAAAATGTTCTTTTAACATGGAGACAACTTGAGCCACGATCTTAACAAAATGATCAAACTTTGAACATTGAAATTCTGACATTATGCAACATTTGAAATGTTGTAAAGTGAAGTACATGGTAACATTTCTGTGGTAGTCTCACCAAAATAATTTACTTAAATCTAATAAAATAATGAAATTTAAATCCCTGTACTCCCAAGAAAATAGCTGCTAAAAAGTGATTCATATTGCTTCAACATGTCTTCCAGATATTATCTAAGTGCAAAAATGTTCTTTTAACATGGAGACAACTTGAGCCACGATCTTAACAAAATGATCAAACTTTGAACATTGAAATTCTGACATTATGCAACATTTGAAATGTTGTAAAGTGAAGTACATGGTAACATTTCTGTGGTAGTCTCACCAAAATAATTTACTTAAATCTAATAAAATAATGAAATTTAAATCCCTGTTTATAGGAATATAGGGAATAAAGGTAGAAATCAATAGAACCAGAAAGAGTAACACAAAATATAGAGTGTGAATTTATACCCATGCATCAATGACAGTTTAGAGTAATTATTTTTTAATTGCTTTACAAAACAGTTTGGCATTACTTTTTAAATTTTAAATGTGCACATACCCTGCATCTAACATTTTTACTCCTGAGTATATACCCAGAAAAATTTCCCATATCTATGCACCAAGTGATGTGCAGCAGATTTTTCATAGCAGCATTTTTCATAATAGCCTCAAGCTGGATATGACCCAATGAGCATCAATAATAAAATAAAAGATACAAATGTCACCAAAACATGCAGTATCAACTTCAGTTCAGTTCAGTCGCTCAGTCGTGTCCGACTCTTTGCAACCCCATGAATCACAGCACGCTAGGCCTCCCTGTCCATCACCAACTCCCGGAGTTCACTCAGAATCACGTCCATTGAGTCCGTGATGCCATCCAGCCATCTCATCCTCGGTCGTCCCCTTATCCTCCTGCCCCCAATCCCTCCCAGCATCAGGGTCTTTTCCAATGAGTCAACTCTTCGCATAAGGTGGCCAAAGTACTGGAGCTTCAGTTTTAGCATCATTCCTTCCAAAGAAATTCCAGGGTTGATCTCCTTCAGAATGCACTGGTTGGATCTCCTTGCAGTCCAAGGGACTCTCAAGAGTCTTCTCCAACACCACACTTCAAAAGCATCAATTCTTCTGCGCTCAGACTTCTTCACAGTCCAACTCTCACATCCATACATGGCCACAGGAAAAACCATAGCCTTGACTAGATGGACCTTAGTCGGCAAAGTAATGTCTCTGCTTTTGAATATACTATCTAGGTTGATCATAACTTTTCTTCCAAGGAGTAAGCATCTTTTAATTTCATGGCTGCAGTCACCATCTGCAGTGATTTTGGAGCCCAAAAAA
>SJXQ01009789.1:0-63348 GCA_006408695.1 Aepyceros melampus | reverse complement strand
GCCCCACACCCTCTCTCTGGATTATCCCCGTGCATCAGTCCCAAGCATCCTGCATCCTGCATCAAACCTGGCCTGGCGATTCGTTTCACTTATGATATCATACATGTTACATTGCCACCCTGCCAACCCATCCCACCCTCTCCCTCTCCCACATAGTCCAAAAGGCCATTCTATACATCTGTGTCTCTTTTGCTGTCTTGCGCACAGGTTTATCATTACCATCATTCTAAATTCCATATATATGTGTAAGTATACTGTACTGGTGTTTTTCTTTCTGACTTACTTCACTCTGTATAATCGGCTCCAGCGTCATCCACCTCATTAGAACTGATTCAAATGTATTCTTTTTAATAGCTGAGATGAATGGATAAGAAAGCTGTGGTACATATCACTATTATTTAAATTGCAAACATATAGTACCGAAAGTCATATGAAACAAAACGTAAGCTTATATGGATCTAAAAAGATTTCCTACCTTTCATTGTTGAGTGATAGTATTATAAGTGATAATATTATGCTAAGGCCATTATAGAAGTCTGGAAATATATACATTTTAGTGTTAAACACACATACACAAAGGACAGTTTTATGATCATGCCAAGCATCTCTTCTTTCTGTAGTAAGAAGTAGAGATTATACCCCAGGAATGTCATGCTGGAGAACAAATTGTCATCACGTCTCAGAATGATCAAAGTCACCTCATCACAAAAAGACACACAAAAGTGATATAGTACTGATAGCTAAACTTTTGGAAGTGTTATTTTCTTTTAGTAGTTTTATTACCAAAGATCTAGGAATATTAATTTTGCTTTCATATTATGAAAATTCATATCTATCCTTTAAGCTGACCAAATATTGTCATGTGATTCCTTTTGTAATGTCTCTCTAGAACTGAGTTTATAATCTTGTCTGATATATAATTTTAATGTATACATACTATACATTTTTCCCCTTTGCTTGTTCATTCTGAGTGATCATGAATGGTACATTGCAACTTTTTCATTGTTATTTAACATTGCAAACAATGCATGGCACATAATGATAATCCTCAAATATTTTTTTAAATTAATTTTTATTTTTTAGTTTGTTTTGCTTTACAATACTGTATTCATTTTGCTATACATTGACATGAATCAGCCACGAGTGTACATGAACTCCCAATCCCGACCCCCACCTCCCCACCCCCACCATCTCTCTGGATTATCCCCGNAGACAAGCCAGAGAGAAGGTGGACATGCATTCACTTATAACACAGTCTCAGAAGGAACGTTCCATCACCTTTGCCACATTCCATTTGCTGTAAGCAAGACACTAAGTCCAGTCCACACAAGAGGGGAATGAAGACACAAGACCATGAATACTCAAAGGTGGGGATCAAGGAAAGCTATTTGAGAAGCAGCTTACACATGCTTTAAAAAGCAAAACAAACTAAAAAATAAAAATTAATTAAAAAAAAACTAAAATTAAAAAAATAATAAAAAATACACAATAGACATGTACAGTAGGATGAGATAAAGTCCTTATTTAGAAGTTGCCTATTAGAGAAAAGCATAAATAAAATGTATTCTTATGCACTCTAGGAAATGAGATTGAAAAATAAAAGAGAATGGGAAGAAAAGAGTAGTTTCAAATTCGTATGAAATAATGCTGAAAAGGAGACAAATAACAGGCTCCAGGAAAACTGGGGACATGTATCACACTGCCATATAATCGCCTGTTTACTTTCCTGCATCTCCCACCAGACTGCATGTCCCTGAAGAACAGACTCGTCTTTTACGCTTCCACCTCAATATCTGGTACAGTATAAGAACATTTCAAGTGCTCAGTAAGTATTACATGACAGATAAAGAGCTTTGACCTTTTAACCTTGCTTTAGAAAACTGTCTTTGCAAGAGTAGGTGGTTATTCCTACAGAAGATCAGACATCAGATGCCAATGCCTTTTATTTTTATTACTATTATTATTATTTTTTACAATACTGTATTCGTTTTGCTATACATTGACATGAACCAGCCACGAGTGTACATGAACTCCTAATCCAGACACCCCCCTCCCCCCCAACACCATCTCTCTGGATTATCCCCGTGCATTAGTCCCAAGCATCCTGCATCCTGCATCGAACCTAGACCGGTGATTCATTTCACTTATGATATCATACATGTTACACGGCCACTCTCCCAAATAATCCCACCCTCTCCCTCTCCCACAGAGTCCAAAAGGCTGTTCTTAAATATTTTCTGAAATGATGTTTCTCATTCTATAAATGGGTTTGAAACTATAAAATGCCTATTTTTAAGCTACTATGAAGATGTATGATGGCATAAAGGGTCTGGTGTTCTGTCTCCAGCTTTGATTTCATATCTTGCTCATTTCTAATCGTTGATACATTTTGACATTAAATTACAAAATAAAATTTTATTTCAAATAAAGTGGTCTCATTTCATAAACTCTGAAACATTCCTCTATCTGTGAGCTAAGTTATTTATATTATTATTATTATATTGCTATTAATATCTTAGGTTGGAATTACTTAAGGCTATATGGGTTCAGAAATAGTGAGTCATATCATTAGTTCTACGCAACACAATCAGGCTTTAGGGAAAATGTAAGAAGGAAAGAAGGAATTTAACTGTGTTGTATATTTTTTGTTTTCTACTAGTAAAAAACAGGCCACTTATAGACCCTCATCTGCATATGAGGGAGTATCTTACTGATCATAATCATTCTATAGAGTTGTAAGTTGTTAACTGATCATTTTTCAAATTAATGAATATTGAATATATGAGAAAAAGAACAAACAGGAAGTTTTTCTTCTGGCTAAGGAAATCTCCTCTGAAAAATCTATCAAAACAACTTTTCTGCAAAGTCTATGCAAATGAACTAGCTGTAGATTTTAAAAATAACAGTTAATTCAATATTTAATATTAAAATGTCAGAGATACTTAACTTACAGCATATTTATCTATTAAAGTTTATAGATAAAAATATGCTTTGATCTCTTGTTGGTCTGGCCAGAGATATTTGCTCACACAAATAATTCTCTCTACTGTGAGAAACAAGCAGAACAATGAAGCCAAAAAAGCAGAACCTAATGTGAAAAATGACATTTTTTGCATGGAAGGGTCTCACAGTGCTTGATTACAAGTATATTTCCTGGATTCCCAAGTTATCTGAACCAATTAATTTCCCTTTTGTTTTACCTATATGGAGTTGAACTTTGGTCACTGATACCAGCAGGATACAGACTGCTAAAGCAATCAGTGAAAAGTTTATTGAAAATTTGTGGGAGAGGGAGTTTCAAAAGACAGAAAGTCTAATATTAATTAGTCTGAAAAAAAGACTAATGAAAAAGATACATAAAAGGGGAGATAGAACAGCAATACCAAGAATAATTTATGTGTGGAGAAGAAGAGAATGATTTCATATACACTTAAAACAGAATTTTGCATTACTGAGTGTGAAGTGAAAAGTGAAAGTGTTAGTGATTCAGTCATGTCTGACTCTGCAAATCCCCAGGCTCTTCTTTCCATGGATTTGTCCAGGCAAGAATATTGGAGTGAGTTGCCATTCCCTTCTCCAGGGGGGTCTTCCTGACCCAGGGATCATATCCTGATCTGCATTGCAGGCAGGTTCTTTGTTATCTGCACCACAAAGGAGTACAATATAAGCCAATTCTCTGTATTTGACAATGAAGTTTTAGTAAAATCATTCCACAGAATGGTAATATCAGATTTGGGAGTGTAAATTTTTTACCTTGAAAATTAATTATTAATAAAAATTGTGATATTTGACCATTTTGAGAAGAATTTTAACATTGGTACATCACTGATTAAAAAAAAATAAATAAAAAAGGCAAAAAACTAAACAGAAATAGAGTGGAGGATGGGTTAAAATATTTCATGGTGACCATTCTTTTATTTAAACAAAAGTGAAAGCAAAAGTACATATTTAAATGACACTGAAAGAAAATAATTATTAAGCAGAGATAGTCAACCTTTGAAAAAGCCCATTATGACTAAACTCACAAAACAAGAACATTTACTGTGAAGGTTAATGCACTATACATTACTTATTCAACTACATTTAGCCATTGTCAAAGATTTTGAAATTGAGCTAGATGTATTATACACAAGAGAATACTTTACTTTGAAATACCTGCACACTTCAGAATATATAAGGGTGAAATCCAAGGTAAGACTCCCTTTATATTAGCTGTTGTTTTGTGTTAGGAGCATGAGGACTCTTGAATATTCATGTAACTGTGGGCATGAATATTAAGATACTTTTACATTAACATCTTATTAGATTACCACCAGCAAAGTCAAAAGGAAAATTTGGAAATGGTTAATATTTAGCTTCTATGTTGGTCATACCAGAGATGGTTATTATTACCTGACATTGAACCAAGGCATACCTTTTTAACATTCTGCACTATTGTCATAGCCAGTTAAAAAGCACCAAATAATAGAACTGTAAAGACAAAATGATAAAAGAAAATAAGTGCAAAAAAGGATAAAAGAATTGTTTATTTTTTCTGTTGAGTTTTACTTCTAAGACATCCACTCATAACCTTTATTAAAGCAAGTAATTAACATGAAGCATATTCAACGAGGATTCCGTAGTAGTATCTGAAATATATTTTCTCAAATCTAGTCTATGAATGACATTGCAGAATTAATATTTAAGCAGTTTTGCCTTTTAGCTACAAAATGTGTTATAAATCAGGCAACCTGGGACCCCTTAAAGTTGTTTCTTGTTATAAAGTTATTTAAATCACACTGAGAAAATTACAACTTATCTAAATTTTATAATACCAGGAAAACAATTAGTTTCAACAAAGCAATTTGAACAACTTTCTTTCTGGGACCAATTGTTGCACTACCTCTAAAAACATTGATATATTGCAGCTTAGAAGGTGAAATTTATCTTAGATAGTACTGATAAAGCAGCAGAAAATGACATTACCTTAAACTTGCTTCACTGCTTCCCATCAAAAGAGTCTTAAGGGGATTTAAGGTAACTCTCAATCTTCCCATCCTTTCTAGGAGAAAATCTGTCAGAACTCTGTCATGACTTAGATACATGGTCCCCTTCCTAAGGAAAGTTCCCTCGGTGCCCAGTAATGCAGTCCCAAGTGAAGTCATAAATCTTACTTGGAGAGTGAAGCTGCAGTCGGAGCCAAGTAGGAGATTTAGAATTTATGCTCCTTTGGGCTGGAGTATTGTATAGTTCTGCAATTTATTTTTGTATGGTGGGTTTTGTTGCCATAATTGTGTTTGAATACATGCAATATTTTCTGCCCCAAACAACATCACTTTCAGAAAAAAAAAAAAAATCAAGACATGTTCTATTTTTGAAGAAGCAATTGAAAATCATTATAAAAGTATTTAATTCCTCACCTAATTGAAAGCTCAAAGCAAATGTTGAAACCACTAGACACCAAGAAAGAAATTGTTCTGTTACAATAGACTGGACATCTGGGGCTCATCTGAACAGCACTGTATCCTGACTAATGGCTTCTGGGATAACTTCAGACAATGTTGTTGTTTTTGTTTAGTCACTAAGTAGTGTCCAACCCTTGTGAAGCTTCATGGACTGTAATCCACTAGGCTCCTCTGTCCATGGGATTTCCCAGGCAAGAATACTGATTGTTGTTTAGTCACTAAGTTGTGTCTGACTCTTGTGTAACCTCATGGACTGTAGTCCACCAGGTTCCTCTGTCCATGGGATTTCCCAAGTATGAATACTGAAGTGGGTTGCCGTTACCTTCTCTGGGGGAGATTCCTGACCCAGGGATTGAAGCTTCCTGACCCAGGGATTGAACCCACATCTCCTGTGTCTCCTGCATTGAGGGCAGATTCTTTTGAGATGAGCCACCAAGGAAGTCCAATTTTAGTTACTGTTAAATGACTACAGGCATCTTTTAAGAAGAATTGATCATTGCAGATACCATGAGGCATTTATTCTGTCTTGCATAACACAGAAGAGATACACAATCAGCAGATCACAAAGAATCCCAACCCTAAACTTATCTGCAATTTTTCTGTGCAATAGATGGAACAAGGAATATGTATGTCGGGGGAGAGGGGTAGTCGTGGTTAACAGTTATCCACGCAGATTGAAATAATTACAAATGGGATCCCAACCTTTGCAAAACGTGAAAAGGCTGAATCTTTGATCCTCCTGAGGCCTTATATAACTCATTCATCCAGGCTTGTCAAGGTCTAGACAAAGTGGGTTTGCTATTAGGAATTGGCAGAGGTAGATGTTGACAATATGTTGTGTTCAGGTCACATGGGCACAAGTTAATTGCCTGGCTGAGTTTTCAGTTTTCAAAGGTTAACCAGATATTTTTCAGTTTTCAGTTTTCAAAGGTTAACCAGAATAAAATTTAAGAAATAGCAGAAAAAAAACCTACATCTATGCAGTACAACACAGTAAGGTGAGACACGATTCATAATTCAATTATCTATTACTAAAATTGCATGTGTTTAGTGTGGGGATGATTTCTGTTTTCTATCGCTATTCCTTCAAGGTTCTATGACTTTTGTCTGTCTTTTATTTTCTTTATATATGTCACTACTCTCTTAGGCAGATTTGGTACCTTTAACAAAAATGGATGGGAATGATTGTCATTTTATTTTTATACCTTAATTTTGCTCCAAACTTTCCTGTTAGAAAATATTGATTTAGAAAGAGTGTTCAGAAGTGAATTACAATCTCATTTATATATCATATTTGCACAGTTAAGAAGTCAGTAATTTTATATTTGAAAATGTATATCTGTGTAAGAACACAAAAATCTGGAAAAAGATTGTGTTTTGAGTGTTTTTAGCTTAGCTAATTGCAAAAAGAAAATAACAAACATCAAAAACTCATTCTTTTTAACTATGATATTTCACTATGGGGAAGTCATAGGTAAAAATATATCTTCAAAATGGACTTTATATCAGTATCTTGCATATCTTAAGCAGTGAACATACTATTTTTCTGTAATAAGAGATACTGCAAATGTGTTTCACTTTCATCAAGAGGCTTTTAACTCCTCTTCACTTTCTGCCGAAAGGGTGGTGTCATCTGCATATCTGAGGTTACTGAGATTTCTCCTGGCAATCTTAATGCCAGCTTGAGCTTCTTCCAGTCCAGCGTTTCTCATGATGCACTCTGCATAGAAGTTAAATAAGCAGGGTGACAATATACAGCCTTGACGTACTCCTTTTCCTATTTGGAACCAGTCTGTTGTTCCGTATCCACTTCTAACTGTTGTTTCCTGACCTGCATACAGATTTCTCAAGAGGCAGGTCAGGTGGTCTGCTATTCCCATTTCTTTCAGAATTTTCCACAGTTTATTGTGATCCACACAGTCAAAGGCGTTGGCATAGTCAATAAAGCAGAAATAGATATTTTTCTGGAACTCTCTTGCTTTTTTGATGATCCGCAGATGTTGGCAATTTGATCTCTGGTTCCTCTGTCTTTTCAAAAACCAGCTTGAACATCTGGAAGTTCACGAGTCACATATTGCTGAAGCCTGGCTTGAAGAAATTTGAGCATTACTTTACTAGCATGTGAGATGAGTGCAAGTGTGCGGTAGTTTGAGCATTCTTTGGCATTGCCTTTCTTTGGGATTGGAATGAAAACTGACCTTTTCCAATCCTGTGGCCACTGGTCAGTTTTCTAAATTTGCTGGCATATTGAGTGCAGCACTTTCACAGCATCATCTTTCAAGATTTGAAATAGCTCTACTGGAATTCCATTACCTCCACTAGCTTTGTTCATAGTGATGCTTTCTAAGGTCCACTTGACTTCACATTTCAGGATGTCTGGCTCTAGGTGAGTGATCACACCATCGTGATTATTTTGGATTAAATATGTTAAAGTGGCTTGTAATAACTTCAATCTTTTTGTTAGATATGGCCAGGTTAAATTATTAGGAAGTGAGCAGCAAAAATGTACTGTTTACTTCTCTGAATGCAGATAAGGTTTGTTTTTTTTTTTAATGTAACAGTATAAAACATCAGTACAATGTACTGTCATCTATGTAAATATTTCCATACAAAGATTATAAAGGCACAACATATTTTTATCCAATGAAAGCAATTGCATATTTGAGCTCTTATCAAATGTCTTATACGAACATAATTATCCACATCTTAAACATGAAAGAGTGTTTAAATACAATCGATAACTTTGACTCTTGTTTTTCTAAATTTTTATGTGAGGACACTCAGCATTTCTCACCCTTGCTTCCTTATGTAGACATTGTTGTTTTTTCTGAAAGTTGTTTCCACAAATTTATTTCATCATTGGACACAGTACTTCCTTGTTTATTGGATTTTGCCAAGATAGTGGAGTAAGAAGACTCTGAGCTCTCCTCCCCAACATGGTATACCAAAATCACAAGTATATACAGAGCAGCTATTAATGAGAAGGACCAGAAGACTAGCAGAAAATGTCTTCTAAACTAAAACTATAACCAAGGAATTTCAGTGACATGGGTAGGTGGGTGGTGATGCAGTATGGTCACCCCAGATGAGTGATCAGAGATAGGAGAATAATGACAATTGCATAGAATCTCCTCAAGGAACGGAGAGTCCAAGGCTCATATGAGGCTACCCAGCTCACAATTTCTTCACCCAGGAAACTAGTTCTAAGAATATCTGGTATTGAAGTCCAGCAGGGCTTACTTTAGGGAAAGCCAGAGGGCCGTAGGACATGGAGACCTCACACTTAAAGGGCACGCACGAAATCTCACACGCTCTGAGATGGAGGGCAGAAGCAGTACGTTGATAAGATCCTGGGTCAGACTCACCTGTTGATCTTGGAGAGCTTCCTGGAGAGGTAAGAGGCAACTTGAACTCACCTTGGGGACACAGACACTGGCCCGGACAGTCTGGGGAGCTCATTCTTCCGGAAGCACATTGGTGCTGGCAGGCATCATTTTGGAATCCTCCCTTTAGCTTATTAGAGCCAGGACCTGGCCCCAGTCCTGAGCCGGTCAGCTGCAGTACTGGGATTCCTGAAGACAAACGGCCAGCCGTGTGGAAACACCTCCCCTCCCCCGTCAACCGGAAGGGCAGTTTTCTTAAGACATACTGAGCCCACAACCCTTCCAGGACCTGGCCCCATAAATCAGTACACAAGCACTAGCCACAGGACCAACCCCCACCCCAACTCCCAAGCCAGATGTCAAAACTCAGCCTTAATCACCAGCAGGTCTACACCAGCTCTGGGATCTCCAGGACTCAACAGCCAAAGACCCCAGGAGCTGGCTCCAACACCAGCAGACTGCCATTAGCCTGGGCACTCCCTCGGCCCCAGACCAGCTGGCCCACAGGTTGATATCAGCTCTGAGACACCTTGTACACCTGAGCCAACTTCCCAAGGATCTAGCCCCACCCAACAGCAGTGGATAACAGCTTTAGGACATACCAGACCCCGCAGTCAGGCATGTCAGGAGCAAGTACCACCCACCAGCAAGCAACACTAGAACTGGGAACCCCAGGGTTCTGCAGTTAGATAGCTATCTCATGACCAGCCCTGCCTGCCAGGCAAGACCTGGCAACCAGTCCAGTCAAGGGCTAGCCATGATTAGGAAACCAGTCAGAGTAGTCAGTTTGCTAAAACTGAAAGACCCACTCAGCCCATGTAGGTGACACCACTAGAGAACACAGCTTTGGTGACCAGAAGGGAGTGTGCTTCTGGGACACATAGGAAGTTTCCTACAAAAAGTCACTTCTCCAAGAGGTAACCAAGGTACCAAAAATACATAGAAATAAAAACAGCAAATAAGGCAAAACAAGGACACAGAGGAATATATCCCAAAGAAAAGAACAAAGATAAACCCCCAGTAGAAGAGCTAAATAAAATAGAGATAAGTAATCTACCTGAGAAAATTGTTTTTGTTCAGTTACTGAATTGTGTCCAACTCTGCTGAGACCTCATGGACTGTAGCACGCCAGGCTTCCCTCTACTTCACTATGTCCCAGAGTTTGCTCTGTGTCGGTGATGCCATCCAACTATCTCATTCTGTCTCCCTCTTCTCCCCCTGCCCTCAGTTTTTCCCAGCATCAGGTTCTTTTCCAATGACTCAGCTCTTTGCATCAGGTAGCCAAAGTATTGGAGCTTCAGCTTCATAAAGATGTTCAAAACACTTGGGAGAAGATTGGATGAACAGATTCAGAAATTAGAAGCATGTAGCAAAGACAGAACACAAATAAAATCCAAACAGATATGAATAATACTATAATCAAAGTAGAAAAAAAATACACTAGAAGGGATGAACAGTAGACCTGATGATACAGAGGTGCTAGAGAGTGTAGTTAGTATTCATGATGTATGGTTTTTCCTGTGGTATTTCCATGTGGCTTTATATTCAACAGATAATTCTTTGGCCTACTCATTTGATTTTATCTAAATAAACAGTTGCCTTTCTGACAATAGAATATTGTCCTGATTTGAGCTGCCCAGGAGCAGAATTTGAGATGACGATATATGTATAAGTTATTATTGAGGTAGAGTTCTCTGGTGAAATATGTGAGAAAAGAGCAGGAGAAAAAGCCAATCAAATTTGTGGTTTCATCTGAAGTTTAGTCTTAGCTTGATTTCATCTGGAGATCAGGAATATTCACTGCATCACAACTTGTCCCACCTTGAGATATTAATATTTTTCAGCCTATTATCCATTACTCACTGACTGTGGATAGGTGGAACAATAGACAACTCATGTCCTTTGAGGTATTTCAATCTTCCAGGGGCAATTCTCTAGGGAAAGGGGTGACAGGGAGCTTTTAACAGCCAATTTTCCCATAACCCAGAACATGGATAAACAAGTCTGGTAAAAGTAATCTGGGAGTATTATCTGTTCATCCATGTATTCTAGCATTTCATTTCATGTTGTTTTAACTTGATAGAATCTTCATTCCTGGGATTGACAGCAATCAGCATAATGAAGGTCCAGAAACAGCATTACTGATGCTGTTAAGCCAGCATCCACAGCAGGGATCAAGCAAGAATACAATATAAGATTTTGGTCTTTGTGAAAACAACATGTGCTCATGTGTAGCAAGGCCCCAGCAGGAAATTTTTTCTAGGGACCCAGAGCAGATGGTACAGTTGCCAATTGACCTTTATGGGACATTGTTCACTGCTTGACTCTACTAAAATAAAGTGGCAGGGAAAAAAAAAAGCTTTCTCATTCTCAAAGATCTACTTAATCCGTCTAAGTATTTGTTCTATAATCATATATATACATTGAAATAATTCACATTTTCTTCAAAATGATTGTTTATGAGAATGAAATCTGGTATAGATAATATTAGGGTTGCCAGATAAAATACAGGATTCTCAGTTAAATTTGAATTTCAGATAAATAATGAATATTTTCTTAGTATAACTTTTCCCACAAAACTCTTGATACATACTTATACTAAAATTCATCTATATTTTATCTGAAATTCAAAATTTTAACTGAGAATCTCATAGTTTTCCCTACAAAATCTGCCAACTGTGGACAACAGCTAGAGCACTAGAATATCGTATATTTACAGTGCAACAATGTGCTATAATCTCAGAAAAGAACACTTAAATAAATAATTTTTCCTGAGTTTTTATTCTCAATATACAAAGTTCGCAAATAAATAAATGAAAAACATAAAAATATATTCCTGTGCTTGAATTTTTGCTCCTGTCAACTGCTTATTAATATGAACATCCAATGTTAAACATACACTTAACTCATACACACAGGTATACACTTGAGTATACACACAATTTTTCATCCTCATTAAGTTTTAAACACTACTGCTTGGTGGACTGTATCAATTTATAAGTGGTATATAAAAAAAGAAAGTTTCTGCTCCTCTGCAATGCTGGTTGTAAATACATGGTACTGCCTTTACCACTGAGCAGCTCAGGGTTGCTCTCCTTGCTGTCATATCACTTGGAATTGGAGCAATCCATCACATTGAGGAACCCTACCAGTTGGAAAGAAAAGGAATTTTCTCTATCCGTGATCTCCCTCGAGGAATCGAGAAAAAAGTCAGTTTTTCTTTTCCACGCTTTTTCTTTTCATTTTTGTATTACTGTTCAAGAATATTTATCATAACAGTTATTCCTTTATCTATTCACACATACCATTAATAAGTGAAACTGTTTGCATGTGTTCTCTGTATGCAACACCAGTTGGTTTGTGTATAATAAAAAGTCCCTGAGAGACTATTGTTATAACATGAGAGAAGAATTGAAGGGATATAACACTGAAATTAGAACAGAAGAATCATACATCAATAATGATACATACATTCTTGCATGTTTAATTACCCAGATTTTCTGAGTTTCAGATTCCTCACCTGAAAACCAAACATATTTATTTATTATATCTTTAAGAAAATAATAAGTTTAAAAGTTAAAAAAAATAAAGCTAAGATGTTGCTGATGGATAGAAAAGCCTGGTGTGCTGCAGTTCATGAGGTCACAAAGTTGGACAAGACTGAGTGACTGAACTGAACTGAGCTGAACTGAAAGCTAAGATGCATGATTTCATTCAGTTAAAAAAAAAAAAAGTTTTATCACATATATGCTTGGTTTACTTATGCATTTGTTTACTAAACATGCAAGCATGTATACGTCATTATTGACATACATTTATTCTGTTCTAATTTCAGTGCTATATACCTTAAACTCTTCTCTCATATTACAGCCAAGTGGTTCATTTTATTCCTCTCTACAGGTATATTGCTCTCTATCACAAATTGAATAAAATTTAATGTTTCACATATCAAACAAGGCTCCAACAAAGCTCAGTGCTACTTGTCCCATCAGGCTTATGTTTTCACATTTTTTTCCTTAAATATTAAGCATTTGTGTCTGCCTCCCTGGTGGCTCAGCAGAATTCACCTGCAAATGCAGGAGATGTGGGTTGAATCCCTGTGTGGGAAAGATTCCCTGGAAAAGAAAATGGCAACCCACTCCAGTGTTCTTGCCTGGAAAATCTCATAGACAGAGGAGCCTGGCAGGCTACAGCCCATGGGGTTATAAAGAGCTGAACACAACTTAGGCACTAAACAACTGCAAAAAACCTACACCACACATTATAATGCATTGGTGTTTTTATTATGCTCTTACTGAGCTTCTTCATTTTTCCTCTTGTCTTTACCTCAATAACACTTTCAGTTCTCTGAAAAATATAAATGTCATCATATGTACATGAAAATCTTTCCTAAACTTGTGACTTTGTCTTTAATGTCCCAAGCTCTGTGTTGCTTAAGTCTTGACTCTGACTTCATACTTACTTAATAACTTAATTTTAAAATGTAGATTTATATGTCAACCTCTTCAACTGAGTAATAATTCATCAAAGAGCAAGGCCTATTCTTATCCATCTGTATAATACTACTTGTAACATATTGCCTAGAAATGAACATGAGTACAATAATTAATTTTTATTCAATAAGAAAATTAATATATTAAAAATTAACATGGCAAATATATTCAATAAATCCAAAGAATCCTGAAAGCTTGAAGTTCAAATTGAGTTAAAATTCCAGCTTTCAGTTCATTTTCAAAGATAGCTGCAGTGATGCAAAGGAGCATTACCTGGTTAAGTTGACTATACTCATGAACAAACAAATATTCTTAGTTATGTCACCCTTTGGAAATGATTTATACATCCGCTATGCTTTTAAAAAGCACTGAAAGAACCTCATTGAAGAAATATGGAATAATGGTAGAACGCTTTAATTAACAAAATGTCCATAAGTGCTGTAAAAAATATGCTGATTTGTCTTAGGCATTTTCAACACAATAGTGCTTTCTTGGTATCTTATAAAATTCATGGCAAAAACATAAGTTTTCTGGCAATGCTGAGCCATCTGTTTTGTTCATATCATTGTTGTGCTCTGTGCAACAATAATTAAGTATGTTGGCAGTAGGAGAAATGGCAGTTGGATTTCTTTAGAAGATTAACAGTATGAACAGTAGAGCTAAGAAAGGAATTTTCTCACTGAGTCCAAAAATATGGCACATTTACAGCTTTATAGCAGAGAAACCTATAGAGCTGCCCACTGTCTCCTACTTATCTCCAAATGATCACAAAATCTTCAACGCATGAAGTACTTTCCAGAACTCCTTTTGCTTTTTTCTTCTGAAACAACAATGGTTATTTCTCTTATATTACTTCTGTAGTACAGTTATTTTTCCACTTTCTTTTTTCTTATTCCTCTGTATTTTATATCAAATTTTGCTTTTATTTCTTTTCTCATCACTTTTAATGCTATCTATTTTTCAGTGTGTATATTTAAATTAACTAAAAATTTGCCATCTGACACTGATAGCAGCAAATACAAAATTAGGAATTAGAAAGTTTCTGAATAGCAAAAGAAACAAGCAACACAATGAAAAAACAAAGTGGGAAAAAACATTTGCAAGGCATGTATGTTATTTAAGGGCTAAAATCTAACATTTGTAAGGAACTCATGCAACTCAGTAGCAAAAGAAAACCTCATTTAAAAATGTGCAAAGGCTCTAAAAAGACATTTCTTCAAAGAAGACATACAAATGGCCAATAGATATATAAAATATGCTCCACATCACCATCAGCAGTGAGAGTCTGGGAAATACAGATCAAAACCACAATAAGATACCACCTTACATCTCTTGCCGCTAAGTCACTTCAGTTGTGTCTGACTCTGTGCAACCCCATAGAGGGCAGCCCACCAGCCTCCTCTGTCCCTGGGATTCTCCAGGCAAGAACACTGGAGTGGGTTGCCATTTCCTTCTCCAATGCCGCAAAGTGAAAAGTGAAAGTGAAGTCGCTCAGTCTTCCCAACCCTCAGCGACCCCCTGGACTGCAGCCTTCCAGGGTCCTCTGTCCATGGGATTTTCCAGGCCTTAGTATGTTCATTATCCAAAAAAAAGAAAAAAGTAAGTGTAGCAAGGATATGGCATAAAGAGAAACTTTGTACACTGTTGATGTGGAAGTAAATCAGTACAACTTTTATGGAAAACATATAGAGATTTCCCAAAACATTAAAAATAGAATTACTATGTGACCCTGCAGTCTCACTTATGAGTATACATTTGAAGAAATTGAAAGCAGGAGCTCAAAGAAAGATTTCTACTCCCAGGTTTTGCTGTTGTTTAGTCGCTCAGTTATGTCTGACTCTTTTGCAACCTCATGGACTGTATCCCACCGTGTACCTCTGTCCATGCAACTCCCAGGCAGGACTACTCATGCGGGTTGCCATTTCCTTCGGTAGGAGATCTTCCCAACCAAGGAACTTAATTCACATTTCCTGCACTGGCAGGTGAGCTCTTTACCACTGAGACATGAGGGAAGCCCATCCCAGGTTTATTTCAGTATTATTCACAGTAAGCAAGACATGAAAATAACCTAAATGTACACTGATTGTTAACTGAATATAAGAAATGTAGTATGTATAATACATAAAATGGAAAGCTACTCAGTCTTCCAGAAGTACATTCTGCCACTTGTGACAGCATAGATAAACCTGGAGGACAAAACGCTAAGTAAAACATCCAGAAACAGAAGGATAAATGTTACAAAATATGACTTATATGAGGTATCCGAAATAGTCAGACTCATAGAAGCAGATCAAGGAGGGTGGTTGCCAGGGCTTAGAAGTAGCAAGTAATGCAGAAGTGTTAGTAAATGTCTATGATACAGCACAGTACCTATAGTTAATAATATCATATTGTTTACTTAGAAACTTAAGTGTCTCTGGTGGCTCAGATGATAAGGAATCAGCCTGCAATGTAGAAGATCTGAGATTGATCCCTGGGTTGGGAAGATTTGCTAGAAAAGGAAATATCAACCCACTCCAGTATTCTTGCCTAGAGAATTCCATAGACAGAGGAGCCTGGTGGGTTACAGTTCATGGGGTCACAAATACTCAGAGACAATTGAGTGACTTACACCCAAAAGCCTACTAAGAAAATAGATCTTATGGTATGTTCTTTTCATCAAATTAAAATAAAAATAAAGAAGATGAGAGCAAACTTTTGGAGATGATGGCTATGTTTGTGGCACAGATTCTGAGGATGTTTTCGCAGATATGCTGTGCTTAACCATATCTGACTCTTGAGCTTCCCAACTCTCCTTAATATTCTTAACTATGTTACCATTTACAAAATTAAACATTCTATAGCCCGATTTTAAAATTCACTTTTGTTCGTTGCCATATAGTATGCTGCTAAATTTATCCGGTGAATTATCATTATTATATTTTTAAAATCTGGTATATTTTATTTACCATCTGAGCCACAGGGAAGTCCTAATCTTAGAATTTCCATTTGTTTGTATTTTACAATTTATTTTCCTTTGCTTTATTTTCACTCATCATAGACATATTTCATCTTCACCTTTGTGTTCTATAAGATATCCTATATCCTTTTAATGAATCATCATTTTATACTGGTTGAGATGATTTCTTTTATTGATTTTTTATTTAATAGTAAAATAATACCCTTTTTTTACTGAAATCCTAGTAAACACCAAATACCATTATACTACACTATTTATACACACATATGCAGGCATATTGTGATTTTCTTTTCCACTTCACAGATATTGTGCTTATTTGTTTGTTTTAAATGAAAGACTGTGATAATCACACATCATCAAATCTACAGATGGCCATTTTCCAACAGCTCAGTTTCTGTCTCTGTCTCACATTTTGGTAATTCTCATAATATTCCAAATGTTTTCATTATTATTATATTTGTTATGGTGATCTGTGATTAGTGAGTTTTACTAATGCTACTGCAAAAAGATTATAGCTCACTGAAGGCTCAGATGACAGTATTTTTAGCACTCAAGTGTTTTTAATTAATGTCTGTACATTGTTTTTCTTAGACATAATGCTATTGCACACAGAGTAGATTTTAAAATAATGTAAACATAACTTTTACATGCACTGGGAATACACAAAATTCATATGAATGTATTTATTATGATATTTGTTTTATTGTAGTGGTCTGGAATCAAACCTGCAATATCTCCAAAGTATACTTGTATTATATATTATTATATATGTGCTGTGCTGTGCTTAGTTGCTCAATTGTGTCTGACTCTTTGCAACACTATAGACGATGGCTCACCAGGCTCCTCTGTCCATGGGGATTCTCCAGGAAAGATTACTGGGGTGGATAGTCATGCCCTCCTCCCGGGGATCTTCCCAACCCAAGGATCTAACTCAGGTCTCCCACATTGCAGGTGGATTACTTATAATCTGAGGACCAGGAAAGCATTATAGTATATTTACTATATTATAAAATATGATGTATGTATTATCCTATCTTTTTGAATGACAGAATAGTATACATATTCCTGAAAGCCAAATTCCTGACTTTATGTTTTATTTTACAACAGAAATTTGGAACTGGATGTTTGGACTATAAAGAAAGCTGAGCACCAAAGAATTTATACTTTTGAACTGTAGTGTCAGAAAAGACTCCTGAGAGACTCTTGGATTGCAAGGAGATCAAACCAGTCAATCTTAAAGTAAATCAGTTCTTAATATTCATTAGTAGGACTAATGCTGAAGCTGAAACTCCAACACTTTGGCCACCTGATGAGAGGAACTAACTCATTGGAAAAGATCCTGATGCTGGGAAAGATTAAAGGCAGGAAGAGACTGGGAGATAGAGGAGGAGATGATTGGATGGCATCATCAACTAGATGGATATGAGTTTGAGAAAGCTCTGGGAGTTGGCGATGGACAGAGAGGCCAGGTGTGCTGCAGTCCATGGGGTCCAAAAGAGCTGGACGTGATTGAGAGACTGAACTGAATTGAAAAACTAGATTACTGAGTAACACTAGAGATTCATTTCCCTTCCATGATAAGGATCTTTTCCTGGAAATTGGCTGCCATACAGAAAATATATTTTATCTTATCTCCTCATTTCTGATATTTCACAGATGTGGCCACAGACTTGGGTTTGTCTGATGTAACATGTGTCAATTCCAGGTTCCAGTTAGTTGAATTGTTTGATTTCCTTATGCTCTCTTCTCTCTGACTTCATTGCTCAGTGATGCTGGGGTCAACCAAAAGCCTCAGGATCACAGAGGTACAACATGGCATCAGCTAGTGACCTTCACTCTCACTTCAAAGAAGGGCTTCTTAAGGGAGCTACCTGATCAGAAACATTTTCCTTGGTTTTGATATAAATAAAACAAACATTTGTTTTATTATTTCACTTAGATCTGGGACTCGCTTGTTATAGCAGTTAACCAATGCACACAAGGAGATTGGTCAGTCAATGAGCGGTTCCTTTTGATTCTCTTCAGTTTGTAAATAACTGTAAAACATGTTAAGTAGAAATGAAAACAATATGACATATTCAATCTGATCATTGCTTCACTAATTAATGTATGAAGTAAAATCTTAGATATCATAGGTAAGAAATGCAAAGTCTTGAATAAATTAATTATTTTTGCTATATGCAGTCTTTATTTGATTTTTTAATATAAATTTATTTATTTTAATTGGAGGTTAATTACTTTACAATATTGTATCTCAGCCATTCTGACTGGCGTCAAATGGTACCTCATTGTGGTTTGGGTTTGCATTTCTCTGATAATGAGTGATGTTGAGCATGTTTTCATGTGTTTATTAGCCATCTCCTCTGTTGATTCCACCTCATCTCATTCAGGTCACCTCTACTCCCACCTCCCTCTTCTCCTCCATGTAACTCCGTGAGCCTCTCTGGCTGTCCCTCACTGTGGAGAAACTTTTCATCTTTAAACTAGATGTCTGTATAGAAGCAGAAGTCTTGAGACTACTGTAAAAATAAGACTAAAAACCAGAAGCAGGAGGCTTAAGTCCAAACCCTGAGAACACCAGAGAACTCCTGATTCCAGGGAACATTAATTGACAGGAGCTCATTAAACACCCCCACTCCTGTACTCTTACCTGGAAAATCACAAGGATGGAGGAGCCTGGTAGGCTACAGTCCATGGGGTCGTGTAGAGTCAGACACGACTGAGCGACTTCACTTTCACTTTTCACTTCCTTGCATTGGAGAAGGATATGGCAACCAATTCCAGTGTTCTTGCCTGGAGAATCCCGGGGATGGGGGAGCCTGGTGGGCTGCTGTCTCTGGAGTCGCAAGAGTGGGACACGACTAAAGCGACTTAGCAGCAGCAGCAGAAGCAAATGCCTCCATACCTACACTGAAACCAAGCACCACTCAAGGGCCAACAAGTTCCAGAGAAAGACATACCAGGCAAATTCTCTAGCAAAGTCAGACACGACTGAGCGACTTCACTTTCACTTTTCACTTCCTTGCATTGGAGAAGGATATGGCAACCAATTCCAGTGTTCTTGCCTGGAGAATCCCGGGGATGGGGGAGCCTGGTGGGCTGCTGTCTCTGGAGTCGCAAGAGTGGGACACGACTAAAGCGACTTAGCAGCAGCAGCAGAAGCAAATGCCTCCATACCTACACTGAAACCAAGCACCACTCAAGGGCCAACAAGTTCCAGAGAAAGACATACCAGGCAAATTCTCTAGCAGCACAGGAACACAGCCCTGAGTTCCACTATAAAGGCTGCCTAAAGTTACTTCAAGAAAATTAGAGATACCAAGGGAACATTTCATGCAAAGATGGGCTCAATAAAGGACAGAAATGGTATGGACCTAACAGAAGCAGAAGATATTAAGAAGACGTGGCAAGAATACACAGAAGAACTGTACAAAAAAGATCTTCATGACCCAGATAATCACGATGGTGTGATCACTCACCTAGAGCCAGACATCCTGGAATGTGAAGTCAAGTGGGCCTTAGAAAGCATCATTACGAACAAAGCTAGTGGAAGTGATGTAATTCCAGTTGAGCTGTTTCAAATCCTGAAAGATGATGCTGTGAAAGTGCTGCACTCAATATGCCAGCAAATCTGGAAACCTCAGCAGTGGACACAGGACTGGAAAATGTCAGTTTTCATTCCAATCCCAAAGAAAAGTAATGCCAAAATATGCTCAAACTACTGCATACTTGCACTGATCTCACATGCTAGTAAAGTAATGCTCAAAATTCTCCAAGCCAGACTTCAACAATATGTGAACTGTGAACTTCCTGATGTTCAAGCTGGTTTTAGAAAAAGCAGAGGAACCAGAGATCAAATTGCCAACATCTACTGGATCATGGAAAAAGAAAGAGAATTCCAGAAAACCATCTATTTCTGCTTCATTGACTATGCCAAAGCCTTTGGCTGTGTGGATCACAATAAACTGTGGAAAATTCTGAGACAGATGGGAATACCAGACCACCTGACCTGCCTCTTGAGAAATCTGTATGCAGGTCAAGAAGCAATATTGTTTTTCCTGTGGTCATGTATGGATGTGAGAGTTGGACGGTGAAGAAGGCTGAGCACCGAAGAATTGATGCTTTTGAAGTGTGGTGTTGGAGAAGACTCTTGAGAGTCCCTTGGACTGCAAGGAGATCCAACCAGTCCATTCTGAGGGAGATCAGCCCTGGAATTTCTTTGGAAAGAATGATGCTAAAGCTGAAACTCCAGTTCTTTTGGCCACCTCATGAGAAGAGTTGACTCATTGGAAAAGACTCTGATGCTGGGAGGGATTGGGGGCAGGAGGAGAAGGGGACGACGGAGGATGAGATGGCTGGATGGCATCATGGACTTAATGGACGTGAGTCTGGGTGAACTCCGGGAGTTGGTGATGGACAGGGAGGCCTGGTGTGCTGCGATTCATGAGGTCGCAAAGAGTCGGACACGACTGAGTGACTGAACTGATCTGAACTGAAAGTTACTCCAAAACCATTGACATCTCATAACTCATTACTGGACATTTCATTGCACTTCACAGAGAGGAAATCCAGCTACACCAGAACACCGACACAGGCTTCCCTAAACAAGAAACCTTGACAAGCCACCTGTACAACCCCACCCACAGCGAGGGAAATCCACAATAAAGAGAACTCCACAAACTGCCAGAATACAGACAGGAGACTGCAGACTCAGCAATATAAATTAGATGAAGAGACAGAGGAATCCCAGCAGGTAAAGGAACAGGATAAATGCCCACCAAACCAAACAAAAGAGGAAGTGATAGGGAATCTACCTGATAAAGAATTCTGAATAATGATAGTGAAAATTATCTAAATTAATTCTTAAAAGCATTATAAACACTACTCAAATACCATCCCATTATCCTTGAGTTCAAGGAAATTCTGTGTTTAGCTAAAGAAATGTTAGCTTCTGCTGAGTGACACAGTCACCAAAAACTTAAAGCCTGCCTTGACAGATTATTCTATTATTTTTATCTGTTTAGACTTGTCTTTCAGTAACGTAATCTGAAAATCATATTTAACTAAAGCAGATTACATTTGCCAAGGTGAGTATTACATAAATTGGCTGTGCTACCTCTTCCGTAAAGGCTGTGGGAAGAGGAGACAGGACTATTTCCAAAGAAATAGAACTCTTTTCCAAAGAGAAAAGGATACAAATAGAGGGACCCATCCCAAATCCTACTGTGAACATTGTGATTCTTATTTCCAAGGCTTTGAGTTAGCGAATCTTTAAGAACAGGTCTGTTACAGACACACACACACACACACACACACAAAAGTTTATCTTCCTTTAAAAACATTTTCATTTCTCTGTCATTCCTGAAGGATAATTTCAAAAAATAAAGAATTAAGGATAAACAGAACTTTGCATTCAGCATTTGGAAAAGATTGTGCAACTTCTTTCTGCCTCTGTAATTCTTAATAGGAACTACTCAAATTAATATACCCCTGTAAGTAATGTGGCATTTCCTTCTGGCTGCTTTCCAAAAATTTTTGTCTTTAGTTTTAAACATTGAATTATGATATATCTGGGCTGGAATTATTTTGATTTTATCACTTTAGGGTTTGTTGGATATTTAGAATCTGTGAGGTATTTCTCTAAATGTGGGATGTCTTCAGTAATTATTTCTTCAGACCCTCTTTCATGTTGTATATTCTCCTTCTCTTCTCCATGACTCTGATGATATCAACAGGGCACATTTTGCTGTTAACAAATTGCTCTTAAGCTTTTTTCATTTTTTAGGTTCCATATTTTTTCAGATTATATTTACTTTTCCACATGTTTAGTGACTCTATCTATGTCATTTCCAGACTACTACTGAACCTATTTTGGAAAATTTTCACAGTAAAAATTTAGTAAAATTTTGTATTTTTTGTGTAATTTACATTTTTTACAACATATGAATTTGTTGAGAGTTTTATTTTTGTTTCAGGAGAATCTTTATTGTTGAAAAAATTTTTAAATGACTTCTTTAAAACACTTGTCACATACATCCAAGATCTGATTCATCCTTGGTGTTGACAACTATTGTCATTTTTTTCCAGTTTCTTAGAAAGATGAGTGATTTTTTTTTTTTAATGATCGCATGAACATTTGTTTATTGCATCATTTGACTTGGGTCTTATTGAAATATTTTATTTTTGTAAGAATTCACTCTGTTTAGGTTTAATATGCATGTCCTGTTTAACTCTTATGTTCTTAATTCCAAAAATATTTTCATCTTTAGAGTCGTTGCCAGGTTATCTTTAATTTCTTCAGTTATATGGAGAGGGGTTTCCTTCAGGCTGAACTGTCCAAGGTCTCTAGGTGGTTATGGTAGGCAGAAAAATGGCCTCTATAAGATTTTAATGTGCTAACTACTGAAACCTGTAAGTATAATACATTGAAAAAGGATTTTAAAGATGTGACTAAGTTATGGGACCATAAAGAAAGCTGAGTGCTGACGAAGTATTGATGCCTTTGAACTGTAGTGTTGGAGAAGACTCTTGAGAGTCCCTTGGACTGCAAGGAGATCAAACCAGTCAATCCTAGAGGCACTCAGTCCTGAATATTCATTGGAAGGACTGATGCTGAAGGTGAAGCTCCAATACTTTGGCCACCTGATGCAAAGAACTGACTCATTTGAAAAGACCTTAATGCTGGGAAAGATTAAAGGCAGGAGGAGAAGAGGAAAACAGAGGATGAGATGGTTGGATGGCATCACCGACTCCATTAAGATGAGTCTGAAAAAACTCCAGAAGTTGGTGTGAACAGGGAGGACTGGCACGCTGCAGTCCATGGGGTCTCAAAGAGTCAGACAGGACTGAGCAACTAAACTGAGCTGAAGTCATGAGTAGTGAGATGAGAAAAATATCTTGGATAATCTGAGTAGGTCCATGTAGTCATCAGAATCCCTAAACAACTGAAAAAGGAGGCAGAGAGTCAGGATACACAACAAAGAATTGGAGTGGTAAACTTTGAAATGGAAGAGAGTCACAAGCCAAGAATTTCAGGTGTCCTCTAGAACCTGAAAAAGGTAAGAAAATAATTCTTCCATGTGTGTGTGCATATGTGTGTGTTTGTTTGCCCAGTTACTCATCTGTGTCCAATTCTTTTTGACCCCATGGACTGTAACATCCCAGTCTTCTGTGTCCTTGGTATTTCCCAGATAAGAATTCTATAACAGGCTGCCATTCCCTCCTGCAGGGAATCTTCCCAGCCCAGGGGTCAACTGAGCCCCCATCTCTTGTATCTCCTGCTTTAGCAGATGGATTCTTTACCACTGTGCTCTCTAGAAAGCCCCAAGTTACTCCCTAGAGCCTCCAAAAGAAATATAGCCATGCACTTACTATGATTTTAATATTTGTGACCCCAAAATAGTAAGATAACAAATTTGAATTATTCTAAACCACAGTATTTTGGTAATTTTATAGCATCAATGACTAATGAAGTGGGATACTGCTATTATAAAGACTAAAAATGTCTATGTGCCTGTGATATTGGCTAATGAGTTGAGGCTGAAAGAATTGTAAGGAACATGATTAAAAACAAAACAAACAAACAAACAAACAAAAAAGTTGATTTCCTTGAAGAAACTCTTAGTAGAAATATGGATATGCTAGTGAGTGAATACTTAGTGAAAGTGTAGAAAATAATAGATAAAAGTTATATTTTCCTAGAGAAAATTTAGTTAATCAAAAACAGACTATCTGAACAAGCATGGATATTAAGGTCCCTGCTGCTGAGAGCTCAGAAGTAAAGATCATGGAAGAGAAAACATGTTAAAGAAATCTGAACTGTTGTTTAGAGGTTGCTGCTAATCATTACAAATGGGTATTAAAAAGACTGCAGGTGAGGATTCAGAAGACAATGGGGCCCATGCCATTGGCAAGGAAGAAATTTTTCTGTTTTTGTTTTGTAATGGTAGAAAGCTTAGCTGAACCATATTGTAGAGTTACATAAAAAGAAGAATTTTTCAGTGGTATACAAGGATGATTAGTCATAAATATTTTTAAGCAGTGTTTAAGTGAAGCCTGATTTACTTTTCCTGTTTTCACTATGATATGAAAGAAATGAATTAAGGAAGAGCCATTAAGAAAACAGGAATCCAGGGTTTTGATGTCTGGAGAACCTCACTTATCCTGATTTCAAAAGATGCTAAAATTAGAAGATTGATTAAAGAAGTCATGCTTTGGAGACACCACCTGTTTGTCATGTCCCCTTCAGAGGTACATAACAAGCTTCTGTTTCCAAGCAGAGCTGCATCTCATCAATTATCAGTACTCATCAATTATAGTTTATTTATCAATTGCATGTTACTCAATAAGCACTATCTGTAACCAGACAGAGATAAATAGATTGCACTGTTTTCTGAGAGTGCTTCAAAAGAGACAAAATGTCCTGTTGCACTAAAGATTCTTTGAGATTAGGCATCCCATTCACAGATTCCTCTCAATTAAAAGCCAGAAACAAAGATGAGATTATCTAGGAATGATCTGTGGACCAGCTTTGTATCCAATTAAATGATTTATTGAGACATACATGTGTGACCCAAAATGTTCTTGTGAATGTTGTAACAGTGGGAATATTGCCAGCTTGCATGGAAAGGGACAAGGACAGGACAAAATAAAGTAAAGCTGGTAAACTCTCAAAATTCTGTAGGTAAGTTGATGGCTAATAAAACTTCTCAGATGAAAGCCCATGCTACTTTTCATGTAAAAGGATGACTCTGAGCGCTGAACCAAAAGTGTAAAGACAGGACTGTGAATTAGAAATGGTTCTTCTTAGGGCTTAAAACCTGATGGGGATTGTAGGCTGACTTTCAAATTTTCTGAGAATATTTCTCTCTCTCTCTCTCTCTCTCTCTCTCTCTCTTTTTTTTTTTTTCTCTCTTTTAAAATGGTTGTGTTTAAATGTTATGTCTGACCCACATTTTTTTCTTAAGAGCAGTTAACTTGTTTCTTGAGTTTCTGGGGTTTACAGATGGAAAGGAATTCTGTCTCAGGAGGGGTTATAGTCAGATCCTTCCTTATATCTGGGCTTCCCTGGTGGCTCAGAGGTTAAAGCGTCTACCTGGAATGAGGGAGACCTGGGTTCAATCCCTGGGTTGGGAAGATCCCCTAGAGAAGGAAATGGCAACCCACTCCAGTACTCTTGCCTGGAGAATCCCATGGGGGGAGGGGCATTTGGGACTTTGGGGCTGATAAAGTATAGATGAGATTTTGAAATTTAAATGATGCTATAGTGGGTTTAGACATACAGAAATGTTGGGGTGGGGTGAATATAGATTGCACATGTAGAACATATGAAAATCAGGGACCAAAGTCAAACTATAGTAGGCAAAATATCCCCCCAAGACAACTACATCCTAATTTCTGGACATGTGAATATGTTACAATATATGACAATAGGGACTTTTTGGTGTGATTAAGAATTCTGAGGTGAAAAGATTATTCTGGATCCTTTGAGTGGGATGCAGGGAATTCCCTGGTGGTCCAGTGGTTGAGTCCATGCTTCCAAAGCAGGGGACTTTGATTCGATCTGTTGTCAAGGAACTAGGATTCCCATATGCCAAACTTCCCTTGTGGCGCAGATGTTAAAGAATCCACATGCAATGCAGGAGACTCAGTTTTGATCCCTGGGTTAGGAAGATGCCCTGGAGAGGGAATGGCAACCCACTCCAGTATTCTTGCCTGGAGTATTCCACTGAGAGAGTAGCCTGGTGGGCTACAGTCCATGGGGGTCACAAAAAGTCAGACACAACTGAGCTACTAAACAACAGCAAGTATAATTACAAGGGTCTCTTAAGATATAAAAGGGGGAAAGAGCATCAGGAATGCTATGTGGAAACAGAGACAGAGGTTAGAGTCATACAATTTGTAGCTGAAGGGAGAAATACAGATTGAGTCTGGAAGTTGGAAAGCTAGAGAAAGATTGTCTCCTAGAACCTCCAGAAGGAATATGGTACTGCCAACACCCTTACATTAGGATCTCTGACTTCCAGACATGTAAGAAAATAAATTTTGCATGGTTTCAGAGCACTAAATTTATGGTATCTTATTTCAGCAGCAATAGAAACCTTAAGCAGTGGGAAATAAAATGTTTCAGGACTTAAGGGGCAAAGAGGATTTTCTGGTTAGACTTTTGTGATTCAACTGAAACATATGTCCAATCTAAAATGGTATTTTATTTGGAAGACTTACTGAGGACTTAAACATGGAATACAAACTCTCTGATAGTTCTGAGAGGCTATTTTGGAGAGGTAAATGAGAGGCCAGGATATTTACAAATTTTTGCAAAGCAAACACACACAAAGCAAAGCAAAAAAACAGGTAAATAAAGCATCAAAACGTTACTGTTAATTAAAGAAAAAAAAACTAGACATCTAAAGTTAATGAATTTACCCCTTTTCTAAGAATGGGAAGATACAAGAGTCTGGGCTTAATGAAAGTACTCCTTTGACATACACCTTAACCATCTAAGGCAGTGTTGCATTTCTCTCCGTCCTGAATCCCCTGAAGGTGCACATTGGCTTGATGACCTCATATCCTTTGTTTACTGATATGGCAGGTGGCATTCTTTGACCACAGTTATAGTGGCAAGGAGGCTTCCCCTGTGGCTCAGGGTTAAAGAATCCACCTGAAACACATGAGATGCAAGAGATGCAAGTTTGATCCCTGGAGGAGGGTGTAGCAGCCCACTCCAGTACTCTTGCCCAGAGCATCCCATGGAAAGAGTAGCAAAGAGTTGGACATGAATGAAGCAACTTAGCATACATTCATGATAGGAGGGTCCTGGTCTTCTTACCCAGACCCATGAAATGAGACAGGAATACCACTTCCCTGGTAGTTTCTTTGTGTGCTCTTCCCTACCAGTGCTCCTTGTGACCTTGGTATCTCCATTTACAATATGGACATCTTCACAGGGGAACAAAGGGAAACGTGTTGTGGTAGAATTCTTGCCAGTGCCACCCATCAACTCTTAGTCAAATAGGGAAGTGTGCGTGAGCCAGCAGAAGAGAAAAATATTTCACCTGGTCACTTATTTTTAGTTGGAATAGTTGTGTCAGGCTCAGCTATTGTCCAAGAACTTTCATTTGATCAAGAGATTAAGTGAGATTATCTATTTTATATTGCATGAGATCACTCTGAGTCAGGATCATCACATGGGACAACATGTGCATAGAAGTCATAAAACAACTTGCAAGTGTGTTTTTTGTTCAGTTATGGGATGTCAATGAATATTCATTGGAAGGACTGGTGCCGAAGCTGAAGCGCCAATATTTTGGGCATGTGATGTAAAGAGTTGACTCTTTGGAAAAGACTCTGATGCTGGGAAAGATTCAAGGCAGGAGGAGAAGGGGACAACAGAAGACAAGATGGTTGGATGGCATCACTGACTCAATAAACATGAATTTGAGCAAGCTCCAAGATATGGTGAAGAACAAGGGGGACAGAGGTGCTGCAGTCCATGGAGTCACAAAGAGTTGGACAAGACTTAGTGACTGAACATCAGTGGAGTGTCAAATCAGTTCAGCTTCATGCCACTTCACAACCTTTGTTTGCCAGTTATGTTATTTCCAGAATTTTAGTTTTATTTGGCATAAAGGAGCAGGGACAAACTAGTTTATACATTTTTGCTGAACCAGACTTCTCCATATGTTTCTATCCCTCCTAAAACTGCAGATTTTCATATAACATGTCATATGCTTAATAACACACAGACACACAGAGACACACACATATAACTTTTTAAGCATACAAAAAGTCAAGTAGACAAGAATAAGAAGCAGTACTATAATATTTGAGCTCAGAAAGATTCTGCTCCCCAAAGCACAAAAATACTAGCAAATTTTCAGAGAACCCTCTCTCCCACATATTGGAAATACTCATGCACCAGCAAATCATACTCCATGCCCCTTGATGTATTACATTAGAAGTTTCACAGAGTGAGTAATCACAACCTCAAAACATGTTTTCTTTTCTCATCCCACTTACCTCAACAACTGAAGCTTGACCTTTTTTAATAACAAGAATATATTTCAATTCAGTTTAAATATCAGCACAACATCTTTATTCTGGTAGCCTTCTGCCTGCGTGAACACATTCATAATAATATCTATTGCCCATTACATGTATTTATATTATACATTTTTTTCTTAAGAAGTGTGGTGAAACATCACATACAGAGACCATGAATTATTCCCAGCATTTTTAGTGTGTTTTCAACAATTATTATTGTGGAAAATTGTTTTTATTTCCATGGATTTAAATTATGATGCTTTTAGTTTAAGGTGGAACACTGAAACACAGATTTAGTTTCCCCATTCGTAAAGGCCCTTTAAATCAGGAATTCATAGCCAGGCTACCTGAGTTTGAATGAATTTCCACTTGAATGCATATATTTATTCTCAGTTACCTATAACTGAAAATGAACTTTCCTTCAATTACATGGGCAGGCAACAAACGTCTTAGCATTAGCAATTTTATGGCTTTCAGTTCAGTTTGGTTGTTCAGTCACGTCAGACTCTTTGCAACCGCATGGACTGCAGCATGCCAGGCCTCCCTGTCCATTACCAACTTTTCATTTTTCATTTTATGCTTTATTATCATTAAAAATCACAAGTAGTTCCATGTCACATGTTACCTTTTAGAGACATAAAAATTTAGATTTTACTGATTATTACCAAATTATAATACATTTTACAATAGTAACAATATTTTTATTTAATGTGTGACTGGAGACATATTCATTCTTATATTAAAATAGTTGTTTAATATATTTGTATATCCATTTTTCAATGTAGTTGTTTTCAGTTGTATTCCTGTATATTTTATTTTATGAATTTAAAACATTAGGTGGAAAACTCTACACGTTTTCCTAGCCTAACAAAGAGGTGTTGGAACAAATGTATAAAGAATCTACACTTCAAAAGGATAGTAAATTTATTTTAAAACAAAATATCAAACTCAATACAAATGAGCGAAAAAAAAGATCAAAAACAAAATTTTGGATGTCATAGTCTGATGGACAGGTGGTAACTGAGAAGTAGCTATTGAGCTGAATACAAAACCAAGAGAATGTAAGGCAAAAACCAAATCAACCGATATAATAAATGTATCCAGGGATTCAGAAATTGACAATATTAGCTGCTCCTAAAAATAAAGTGAATGTGGCATCAGATAGAATTGGTTAAGCAAATACTTAAATCTAGGTCTCCTCACCTATTCTGCCACTTTTTCTAACTGTGATTGTGCGTGTAAATATGATCTGATGGTTTATTTTGAGAAAAAAAAAGTGAAAGAAAGGAACACAGCCACAATGTAATAAAGCTATACATAGAATAACTCTGAAAGAAAGGTCTTAATGACCCAAAGAGCCATGATGGTGTGGTCAGTCACCAAGAGCTAGACATCCTGGAGTGTGAGGTCAAGCGGGCCCTAGGAAGCATTGTGAGGAACAAATTTAATGGAGGTGATGGAATTCCAGTTGACCTATTTCAAATCCTGAAGATGAAGTTGTTAAAGTGCTGCACTCAATATGCTGGAAAAATTTGGAAAACTCAGCAGTAGCCACAGGATTGGAAAAGGTCAGTTTTCATTCTAATGTCAAAGGACAATGCCAAAGAATGCTCAAACTGCTATACAATTTTTCTCATTTCACATGCTAGCAAAGTAATGTTCAGAAACCTTGAAGCTAGGCATCAGCAGTATGTAAACTCGCAACGTCCAGAGGTACAAGTTGAGTTTAGAAGAGAAGAGGAACAAGAGATCAAATTGCCAACATCCGATGGATCATGGAGAAAAAAAGGGAGTTTCAAAATAACTTCTGCTTCTGCTTCATTGACAGTGTGAAAGCTTTTTACTGTGTGCATCACAACAAACTGTGAATAGTCTTAAATAAATGGGAGTACCAGATCATCTTCCTGTCTCCGCGGAAACGTGTATGTAGGTCAAGAAGAAACAGCTTGAATTGGACATAAAACAATGGGCTTGTTAAAAATTGGGAAAGGAGTACATCAAGGCTATATAGTGTCACCATGCTCATTTGACTTATATGCAGAGTACATCATGAAAAATGCTGGACTGGATGAATCACAAGGTGAGATCAAGATTGCTCGGAGAAATATCAACAATCTCAGATACACAGATGATACCACTCTAACGGCAGAAAGTGAAGAGGAACTAAAGAGTCTGTTGATGAAGGTGAAAGAGGAGAGTGGAGAAACCTGGCTTAAAATTCAGTATTCAAAAAACTAAGATCATGGCATTCACTCTCATCAATTCATAGCAAGTAGAAGGGAAAAAGTGAAGTCAATGACAGATTTTATTTTCTTGCACTCCAAAACCACTGCAGACAGTGACTGTAGCCATGAAATTAGAAGACACTTAAGATGGTTAGATAGCAATGAACATGAATTTGGGCAAACTCAGAGACGGTGGAAGACAGATGAGTCTGCTGGGTTACTCGCCAATTATAGATTATTTATCAATTACTTCCTCCTTAATAAATGCTATCTGTAACCAGGCACAGTTGCTTGGATTTGTATGTAATATCTGAGCAGAGCCCTGATTTGCCTTGTATTTTGTGTACTTAACACCATCTTTGAATTTTTGTGGCAGGGGAGTTTAAGAATCAAATCCTCAGGCTACTCTCAATGTAGAGAATGTCCAGGCCAGTTAAATATTTAATTTGATACCAAACTTTAAAAACTCTAATCTTCATGTATGAGCTTTCTGAAAGACAGACCTATAATTTACATGCTGAGGACAGGAAGAGTGTTCTGGAGATATCTGAAGAACATAAAGAAAAAGTCCTAACAATACTAACTTTCTTGATTTCAAAGACAGCATCACAACTAGAACAAGCTCCAGAAGAACAAGTTCCAACTATAAGCAAAGGGTTCCAGTCAGCATTTTAGTGAACAGTTAGAAAAAATGAGAATGGTCAAAAATCAACAGGCATTTCAGATAAAACTTCTAGTATGGAAACAAGAAGTCACATCTCACAGATGCAAATAAAAGTACAAAAAATTAAGAAAGAAAAGTTTATATTTACATTTAGTTAATGAAGATCATTCTTTATAAAACAATAATAAAATCTAAGGATAAAATAACAATATTCAGGAAATGTGTTCTTAAAAAAATGTAATAAAACTGCATTTAGAATCCTTAATTTCCTTTCACTCTAAGTAGGCTATTTTATACTGTTACACTATTTTATCCTATTTTGTCATTTTATTATAGAAGTTCAGTTCAGTTCAGTCACTCAGTCGTGTCCAACTCTGTGCGACCCCATGAATTGCAGCACACCAGGCCTCCTTGTCCATCACCAACTCCCAGAGTTCACTCAGACTCATGTCCATCTAGACGGGGACGCCATCCAGCCATCTCATCCTCTGTCATCCCCTTTTCCTCCTGCCCCCAATCCCTCCCAGCATCAGAGTCTTTTCCATTGAGTCAACTCTTCTTATGAGGTGGCCAAAGTACTGGAGTTTCAGCTTCAGCATTATTCCTTCCAAAGAAATCCCAGTGCTGATCTCCTTCAGAATGGAATGGTTGGATCTCCTTGCAGTCCAAGGGACGCTCAAGAGTCTTCTCCAACACCACAGTTCAAAAGCATCAATTCTTTGGCGCTCAGCCTTCTTCACAGTCCAATTCTCACATCCATACAAGACCACAGGAAAAACCACAGCCTTGACTAGACGGACCTTAGTCGGCAAAGTAATGTCTCTGCTTTTGAATATACTATCTAGGTTGGTCATAACTTTTCTTCCAAGGAGTAAGCATATTTTAACTTCATGGCTGCAATCACCATCTGCAGTGATTTGGAGCCCAGAAAAATAGTCTGACAAGGTTTTGACTGCTTCCCCATCTATTTTCCATGAAGTGATGGGACCGGATGCCATGATCTTCGTTTTCTGAATGTTGAGCTTTAAGCCAATGTTTTTCACTCTCCTCTTTCACTTCATCAAGAGGCTTTTTAGTTCCTCTTCACTTTCTGTCATAAGGGAAAGCACTCTGTAATTTGTAAGTGATATCAAGTGATATCTTATATCTCAATACTTGTGATGTCTAAACATTTGTCTCCACCTTCCAGTTTTGCTCTGTTCAGTTCAGTTTAGTTCAGCTGTTCAGTCATGTCTGACTCTTTGAGACCCCATGGACCAAAGCATGCCAGGACTTCCTGTCCATCACCAACTCCTGGAGCTTGCTCAAACTCATGTCCAACCAGCTGGTGATGCCATCCAACCATCTCATCCTCTGTCATCTCCTCCTCCTGCTTTCAATCTTTCCCAGTATCAAGGTCTTTTTAAATGAGTCAGCTCTTCGCATCAGGTGGCCAAAATATTGGAGTTTCAGCTTCAGCATCAATCCTTCCAATGTATATTCAGCTCTGATCTCCTTTAGGATGGACTGGTTTGATTTCCTTGCTGTCCAAGGGACTCTCAAGAGTCTTCTCTGACACCACAGTTTAAAAACATCAGTTCTTCGGCATTCAGCTTTCTTTATAGTCCAACTCTCACATCCATACATGACTACTGGAAAAAACCATATGTTTGAATAGAGAGAACTTTGTTGGCAAGTAATGTTTCTGCTTTTTAATATGCTGTCTAGGTTTGTCATAGTTTTTCTTCCAAGGAGAAACTGTCTTTTAATTTTGCTCTATAAACAATGTAGTAGACATTCCTGTCTGCAAGAGAGATCTGCAAAGTAAAGAAGTCAAGAACCACATTTCACTAAACAATCTCTTCTACAAATGAAGTAGCTTCACTTTCATTAATCTGTTGTTGTTTTGTTTTGTTTTCATTTTTTTAAGGAGAAACTTAACTTGTCTTTTGTACTGTGTACTTATATGTTTGTTTGTTTATTTTTTTCCAAAATCTTATTTGTCTAATACAGAACACAAGCACATTTCTAAAGAATTTTATCCTGAGATGAGTGATTATTTTCTGTAAAAAGTAGCTTAATAAATGTGTTAGATTTTGTGTTTATAAAGATCTCTGTAATGGATTCTTTGGTTTTGTGTTATATTTTTAAATATTTTTATATTATATAAAAACAAACTGCATGTTGAATTTGATCTTCAGGCAATAGTTTGCCAACATCTGCTCTAATCCACCAGAGGAAGCTTTCCTGATTAAAAAATAAAAAGTTCATTAAAGTAATATAACTTAAAGCTGTATTTACAAGTGGAATGAGCACATTACACACCTTGAATTATATTGAATTTAAGGACAACTAAAGTCTCAATATTTTTTCACATTAGCTCATCATAAATCTACATATCTGCCACAATGCAGATAGCTAAACTTTATTTACTTTACCCCTTGTCCATTTTAGTTAAGAACAGGTGTCATTTAACATTCTTTTCTAAACCTGTATAGAGCCAGGCAGTGAATATTTTACTTGGTGGGTTTAAAACTTTCTGTTGCACTCAATTCTCTCCTTGTAGTAGAAAAGAAGCCATGAAGTGAAGTGAAGTGAAAAGAAGCCATAGACAGAACATAAATGAACAGACATGATTTTTTTGCATTACAACTTTATTTATAAAAAAAAATTCCCTTTGCAGTTGTTATTACAGGTTAAGGAGATAATTTACTGATGCTGTTGCTGTTGGATTACATATTTCTCCTGGTTTCTGATAATCTGAAAAGCATATGTACTTTCTGTTAAGGTGAAGATAATATGATTAGTAGGAGAAGTGGAACATTCTCTCTAAAATTTGAGAAAAATTAAAAAATATATATCACTCTCCTAATCTGAAATTCATATATATGTATATATACACGAAATTATTGCCATATGAGTTTCCACTAATTGTCATTTTTATATATGTATGTAAGATGTGTTTACATATATTTACACATGACATGTAATGCATATTTATAGACATATATATTAATTTCATAAAAAGACAAATTCAAAGTAAAATCAAATTCATTCATGTCAAGCAGCTAAATGATAAGTGACACTGACATTGCATATATAATTTGTCACATATACATATTATGCCTTTATCATGTTTCTAAAGTACATACATATGACATTATATAGTATCAAAGTTATATATATGTATAGTGCATTATATGCAACACTAAGTTGTGAGAGAAGTAGAAAATGAACAATAAGAATTCAGACAAGGAACATCACTTTTAAATAAATGGAATAATATGCAGAGTATATATATTTTTTAATTTTTATTTTTACTTTATTTTACTTTACAATACTGTATTGGTTTTGCCATACACAGACATGAATCCATCTCGGGTGTACATAAGTTCCCAATCCTGAACCCCCGCCCCCACCTCCCATCCCATATTAACTCTCTGGATCATCCCTGTGCACCAGTCCCAAGTATCCTGTATCCTAAATAGAACATAGACTGGCGATTCATTTCTTACATGATAGTATACATGTTTCAATGCCATTCTCCCAAATCCTCCCACCGTCTCCCTCTCCCTCAGAGTCCAAAAGTCCATTCTATTCATCTGTGTCTCTGCTGTCTCGCATACAGGGTTATCATTACCATGTTTCTAAATTCCATATATATGTGTTGGTGTACTGTATTGGTGTTTTTCTTTCTGGCTTACTTCACTCTGTATAATCGGCTCTGGTTTCATCCATCTCATTAGAACAGATTCAAATGAATTCTTTTTAATGGCTGAGTAATTCTCCATTGTGTATATGTACCACAGCTTTCTTATCCATTCATCTGCTGATGGACATCTAGGCGACCAAGGAAACCAGAATTGAAAGAGACACATGTACCCCGATGTTCATTGCAGCACTGTTTATAATATGCAGAATACTAAGCTGGATGAATCATGGGCTGGAATCAAGATCATCAGGAGAAATATCAACAACCTCAGATATGAGAATGACACAACTCTAATGGCAGAAAGTGAAGAGGAACAAGAGAGCTTCCTGATAAGGATGAAAGAGGAGAGTCAAAAAGTTGGCTTAAAACTCAACATTCAAAAAACTAAGATCATGATATCCAGTCCCATCACTTCATGGCAAACAAAAGGGAAAAAGTGGAAACAGTTGCAGACTTTATTTTCTTGGGCTCCAAAATCACTGTGGATGGTGACTGCAGCCATGAAATTAAGACAATTGCTCCTTTTAAGGAAAGCTATGAGAAACCGCCTAGACAGCTTAGATATCATTTTGCTAAGAAAGGTCCACATAGTCAAAGCTACTGTTTTTCCAGTAGTAATGTACAGATGTAAGAGTTGGGCCCATAAGGAAAACTGAGCACCAAAGAAATGATGCTTTCAAATTGTAGTACGGGAAAAGACTCTTGAGAGTTCCTTGAACTGCAAGGAGATCAAACCAGTCCATCCTAAAGGAAATCAACCCTGAGTATTCATTGGAAGGACTGATACTGAAGCTGAAACTCCAATCCTTTGCCCACCTGATACTAAGAACTAACTTACTAGAAAAGAGCTAGATGCTGGGGGAGATTGAATTCAAAAGAAGAGGGTAGCAGAGGATGAAATGGTTAGGTAGTATCACTGATTCAATGGACATGAGTTTGAACAAACTCCAGGAGAGAGTGAAGGACAGGGAAGCATGGTGTGCTGCAGGTCATGGGATCACAAAGTTGGACACAACTTAGCAACTGAACAACAACAACAATAAACAAAGTGGTATAATGTTTCACAGTATAGACATCATTTTGATCTCCAGGAACCTCAGCCTGCAATGGCTTGGAGTGAACCTCTGGGTTCCCAACCAGAGATCGAGGCCAGGTCCCAGCAGTGAAAGCACCAGATCTTAGCAACTAGACCAGTGGTCAGTGACAAGGGCTCTGACCCTTCAGCATTGCAGAAAGGAATTTCCACAAGACAGAAAGTAGTAGCAAGTAAAGTATTTATTAAGAGAAAAAGAGCACAGTACGTGTGGACAGATACATGGACAGACTCAGAGGGTGAGTCCTTGAGTTGCTGAGTCACACCCTCAAGGTAGTTTCAGTTACTTTTATGGGGCATTTCTTTATGGTTTCCTTTGGTGAATCATTTTGATTTGGTTCATAGTCCATATTTTGTACTCAATGTGTGTGCACGCATGTCTTAGCCAAGATGGATTCTTCTACAAATGCCTGTGGGTAGCTCAGCATCACTCCTCTTTGCGCTTCAAGGAGTGTTTCTGTGCATGTGTGGTTGGGGAGCTCTCCTGACTCTGAGAATGAGAAATATGTGGTATGGCAGGGCCCAGTCTCTTCCTTTAACTGTCCTGCTATTCTCGTCTTGGAGTTTCAGTCCATGGGAACTGAATCTTCAATTGCTTTACCTTGGGAAGTGGGAGAAGAGGCAATTAACTCCTGCTTCAATTTGACAAGACTTTCAAAGAGTAACAGAATTTCATATAATAAGGCTGGATAATGGCAGCATTAGGGGGAAATTGTGAGCAAAATTGGGGAATATGAGTATAGGATAGGCAAAAATAATTAACTAGATCCTTAAGTGCAGTAATTTAAGGCAATAACTGGAAAAATAAAAATGAGTTTTCCCCCCACCAGGGCCAGAATAAATACCAAAAGATGAGGACTATCAAAGAAAATTTGGAACCAGACAGAAACAGAAGAAAAAGATTCAATTCAAACTATCACAACAATGAGAGAAGTTAAGGTCCACTGGGGTTTGTGTGTCTGTGCTCAGTTGCTACGGTCATGTCCCAATCTTTGCAACCCTGTGGACTATAGCCCTCCAGGCTTCTCTGTCCATGGAGATTCTCCAGCAAGAATACTGGAGTGGGTTGCCAAGTCCCTTCTCCAGGGGGTCTTCCCCACCCAGGGATCTGAATGACAAAAAGACACTGGGATTCTCGGCCTCCAGGGAAGAATTTAATCTGGGGCTAGAGACAAGGCTTGATCACTCAGAGTTTTTGTGTAATAAAGTTTTATTAAAGTATAAAGGAAATAGAGAAAGCTTCTGACATAGGCATCAGAAGAGGGCAGAAAGAGTACCTCCCTGCTAGTCTTCAGCTGGATGTTATATAATTACTAGCAATGTGTTAATGAAAGAAAGGAATGTCTTAAAACTCAGAATGGCATCAGGCCCCTCACCCATAAATGAATTTTGGGATAATTTGACACCAAATGATTCATCCTGGGCCATAAAATGATTAACTTGAATCTTGTAGAAGGGCAGATTACCATACAAATAGTTTTATTTACAGAGATTAGGGGAACAGTATATGAGTATAACATACTGATTTGTCAAGTAGGTTCTGAGCCATTTGGTGGAACCAACTTGAATACAGAGTCTGGGGTAAATGCATAGTACATTAACATAGCTTAAGACAAACATTTCCATAAGAAATATACATTAATTATCTCAAGGTTTGAGAATAGTTAACTTCAGGTGAAACCAGATGTCATTATGGCAACACAATATTTTAAGAGAAACCTCCTTTTAGATTTGTATAGAGAAGAAAGAAGGAAATGGCAACCCACTCCAGTGTTCTTGCCTGGAGAATCCCAGGGATGGGGAGCCTGATGGGCTGCTGTGTATGGGGTCGGACAGAGTCGGACACGACTGGAGCGACTTAGCAGCAGCAGCAGCAGAGAAGAAAAAAAAAAAAAAAAACATGCTAATTTGTTTCCTCCTGCCGCTTAAGAGAGATAAAAATGTCTGACACTTGCAGGCCATTTCCTCCATTTGGAGACCCCTGGCCTTCCTGTCTGTTACCCTCTCAGATCCAACCTGCATTAAAAGTGCTTAAACATTAGGATGAAAAGTGAAAGTGTCAGTCTCATCCAACTCTTTGCCACTCATGGACTGCCCACCAGGCTACTCTGTAGAATTCTTCAAGCAAAAATACTGCAGTGGGTTACTATTCCCTTCTGCAGGGGATCTTCCCAACCCAGGAATCAATCCCAGGGCTCCTGCATTGTAGACCACCAAGGAAGCCAGCCCCATTAGGGTGAAATAGTGGAAAGAATATTGAAGGACTTTAGGGGAAGGTTAATCAATAGGATATGTAAAAAACATTAAGTTTGCAAATCTTTTTCCTCTGTGATTTGGGCTCTGTACCTGATAATTGCTAACATCACAGTTAAGCTCTCACTCTCCCACTGGAATTGGGAGATAGGGTCTTATCTCTTGAGAGGTTTACATGTCAAATATTTGGTTTCCAGATGCTTGATCAACCCACCTAGGCTGTAAAATTAGCAAGTGACTGAGATAGGTGGCTCAGGGGTAAAGAATCTGTCGGTGCAGGGGCCATGGAAGACTGGGATTTGATCCCTGGGTCAGGAAGTTGCCCTGAAGGAGGGAATGTCTACTCACTCCAGTATTCTTGCCTGGAAAATACTGTAGATAGAGGAGCCCCTTTTGCTATACAGTCTATGGGGTCACAAAAGATTTGAACATGATAGAGAAGCTAAACAACAACAAAGCAAGATATTTAGAAATATTTCAGTTTAAAGTTCACAACATTACCCACTCTTTAATATCAAATGTTATGCAGTGTCAAAAGTTTCATTATTTTATTGCTTTTAATTTGCTCTCATAGCAAAACATAGTACAATATCCACATGATCCCCTTGCATATCACATATATAGACTATTAATTTTATTACTAGAGACTATTAGAAGAGCAACTACATATACAGTTCCTGCTATGGACTGTTTTTCAAATAGACATGGAAATTGTAAATTACATACAACTTGATGTGAACCACTGGTGTTAACGGATAGTATTCTGGATCAAAGAAGTTTGAGACCACGGGCCTCAGGAAAAAGACAGAAAAATAACTGAGAGACTGCTCTTTATACACACTCCAGATGATTTCTCCTGCATATCATGTTTCTTTCTTGTTTGGACTGCAATTTGGTCAGTTTGTTTTAATCTGTATCCGTAACAGCAAGACACAACAGAAAGCTGGCAAAACACCATCTGTGTCAGATCAGAGGCAGAGCTGGGCTGAGTATCATCAGCATACTGATAAACTAATGCTGCCAGTGTCCCTCTTCTAATTACAAGACAAAATATCACATCAACTGGTCTTTCTTCTTTAGCTTTTCAAACCTGATGAAGCTTTTCAATAACTTAAAGTTCATAACAGACGTTTAGCACAACAAATGAGCACATTAAACATTGATATATAGACTTTAATGACAAAAATTCCATTCTGTTTTCAGTTTGATGTCCTTGGTTTAAAAACAAAATTTGTCCTTTAAATACCTATATATGTGTGTGTGTGTGTGTATACACACACACACACACACACATATGTAAAATTAACAGTTCAGTTAGTTCAGTTGCTCAGTCATGTCGGACTCTTTGCAACCCCATGAACTGCAGCACGCCAGGTATCCCTGTCCATCACGAACTCCCAGAGATCACTCAGACTCATGCCCATAGAGTCGGTGATGCCATCCAGCCATCTCATCCTCTGTCATCCCCTTCTCCTCCAGCCCCCAATCATTCCCAGCATTAGGGTCTTTTACAATGAGTCAACTCTTTGCATGAGGTGGCCAAACTATTGAAGTTTTAGTTTTACCATCAGTCTTTCCACTGAATACCCAAGACTGGTCTCCTTTAGAATGGACTGGTTGGATCTTCTTGCAGTCCAAGGGACTCTCAAGAGTATTCTCCAACACCACAGTTCAAAAGCATCAATTCTTCTGTGCTCAGCTTTCTTCACAGTCCAACTCTCACATCCATACATAATCACTAGAAAAACCATAGCCTTGACTAGATGGACCTTTGTTGGCAAAGTAATGTCTTTGCTTTTGAATATGCTATCTAGGTTGGTCAAAACTTTCCTTTCAAGGAGTAAGACTCTTTTAATTTCATTGCTGCAATCACCCTCTGAAGTGATTTTGGAGCCCCTCAAAATAAAATCTGACATTGTTTCCAATATTTCCCCATCTATTTCCCATGAAGTGATGGGGCCAGATGCCATGATCTTCATTTTCTGAATGTTGAGCTTTAAGCCAACTTTTTCACTCTCCTCTTTCACTTTCATCAACAGGCTCTTTAGTTCCTCTTCACTTTCTGCCATAAGGGTGGTGCTACCTGCATATCTGAGGTTATTGATATTTCTCCTGGCAATCTTGATTCCAGCTTGGGCTTCTTCCAGCCCAGCATTTCTCATGATGTACTCTGCATATAAGTTAAATAAGCAGGGTGACAATATACAGCCTTGACGTAGTCCTTTTCCTATTTGGAATCAGTCTGTTGTTCCATGTCCAGTTCTAACTGTTGTCTCCTTACCTGCATATAGATTTCTCAAGAGGCAGGTCAGGTGGTCTGGTATTCCCATCTCTTTCAGAATTTTCCACAGTTTATTGTGATCCACACAGTCAAAGGCTTTGGCATAGTCAATAAAGCAGAAATAGATGTTTTTCTGGAACTGTCTTGGTTTTTCCATGATCCAGTGGATGTTGGCAATTTGATCTCTGGTTCCTCTGCCTTTTCTAAAACCAGCTTGATTATCTGGAAGTTCATGGTTCACGTATTGCTGAAGTCTGGCTTGGAGAATTTTGAGCATTACTTTACTAGTGTGTGAGATGAGTGCAATTTTGCAGTAGTTTGAGCATTCTTTGGCATTGCCTTTCCTTGGGATTGGAATGAAAACTGACCTTTTCCAGTCCTGTGGCCTCTGCTGAGTTTTCCAAATTTGCTGGCATATTGAGGGCAGCACTTTCACAGCATCATCTTTCAGGATTTGAAACAGCTCAACTGGAATTCCATCACATCCACTAGCTTTGTTAGAAGTGATGCTTTCGATTGCCCACTTGACTTCACATTCCAGGATGTCTGGCTCTAGATGAGTCATCACACCATCATGATTATTCAGGTTGTGAAGCTCTTTTTTGTACAGTTCTTCTGTGTATTCTTGCCACCTCTTCTTAATATCTTCTGCTTCTGTTAGGTCCATACAATTTCTGTCCTTTATAGAGCCCATTTTTGCATAAAATATTCCTTTGGTATCTCTAATTTTCTTGAAGAGATCTCTAATCTTTCCCATTCTGTTGTTTTCCTCTATGTCTTTGCATTGATTGCTGAAGAAGCCTTTCTTATGTCTTCTTGCTATTCTTTGGAACTCTGCATTCAGTTGCTTATGTGTTTCCTTTTCTCTATCAGCAGATTAATGGATAAGAAAGCAGTGGTACATATACACAATGGAGTATTACTCAGCCATTAAAAAGAATACATTTGAATCAGTTCTAATGAGGTGGATGAAGCTGGAGCTGATTATACAGAGTGAAGTAACCCAGAAAGAAAAACACCAATACAGTATAATTACATATATATATATGGAATTTAGAAAGATGGTAATGATAAACCTGTACACGAGACAGCAAAAGAGACACAGATGAATAGAACAGCCTTTTGGACTCTGTGGGAGAGGGAAAGGGTGGGATTATTTGGCAGAGTGGCAATGTAACATGTATGATATCATAAGTGAAATGAATCGCCAGTCTAGGTTTGATGCAGGAAGATTGACAAGTGAAGTAACCCAGAAAGAAAAACACCAATACAGTATACTTACATATATATATATATATATATATATATATATGGAATTTAGAAAGATGGTAATGATAAACCTGTACACGAGACAGCAAAAGAGACACAGATGAATAGAACAGCCTTTTGGACTCTGTGGGAGAGGGAAAGGGTGGGATTATTTGGCAGAGTGGCAATGTAACATGTATGATATCATAAGTGAAATGAATCGCCAGTCTAGGTTTGATGCAGGATGCTTGGGACTGATGCACAGGGATAATGCAGAGAGATGGTGTGGGAGGGAGGGGGGAGGGGGGTCGGGATTGGGAGTTCATGTACACTCGTGGCTGATTCATGTCAATGTATAGCAAAATACAGTATTGTAAAGCAAAACAAATTTAAAAATAAAAATTAATAAAAAAAAAAAAAGATAATGGTGATCTCCTTCAAAAGGTTCCATACAGTCACTGTTCCACTCAATGCCTCCAACCCTGAAGCAGGCCAGTGCCAACTCACACTTCTGTTGGAGACCCCTGGACATGCCTGGCCAAGTCTGGGTCAGTCTCTTGTGGGGTCACTGCTCCTTTCTCCTGGGTTCTGATGCACAAGTTTTTTTGCATTCTCTGAGAGTCTATTTCCCAGTCCTGTGTAAGTTCTGGTAGCTCTATGGTGGGCTTAATGGTGATCTCCAAGAGGGCTTATGCCACACCCAGGTCTGTTGCACCCAGAACCCTTGTCCTTGTGGCAGGACACAGCTGAGCTGTACCTCCACAGGAGATGCTCACAGTTCTGTCTCAGTCTCTGTGCAGTCTCTGGGTCCTGGTGCAAACAAGGTTAGTTTGAACCTTCTGAGAGTCTCTGGTTGGTAACTGGTTTGATTCTAAATGCAATTTCACCTCCCCTACCATTTTCTGGGGCTTCTTTGCCTTTGGATATGAGGTATCTCTTCTTGGCTGCTTCGGCACAGTGCAGATGCTGCTCTAGTACCATGCATTAAATTTTATATTAGTTCAGATGATATCTCATGTATTCTCATTCTACATATTTATATACATGTATATGTGTATGTTTGTTTTTTTCACCAATGTGCATACAGGTAGACATAATTGTCATGGTCCATATGCAGCTTAAAAAAAGGATTTCTAGATGTGAGGCAGAATGAGAGAATAAAATTTGTTAGAGCAGGACACTTTTAGAACAGCAGACTAGCTCACGGGAGAGCTGAGCCCTTTTGTGGGCTAGCAGTCAATTTTTATAGTTTCACAAGAGAGAGAAAATTCTTACTGAAATGGTGGCATTAGGTGATTAGTTAGGATGCTATAGGATGGATAATAGGGTAGGGTATTTTACCTAATATGGGGTCAAGGAACTGGCCAGTTTAGATCTGGAGGCTCATGGCCACAGTTGCTATGGGGTTTGGTCAGTTCCACGGATTTTTACCCTGTAACATTGGTACAGGGCTCCACACCTGTTACCTTGGCATGAAAAGTGAAAGTGAAGTCTCTCAGTCCTTTCTGATTCTTTGCTACCACATAGAGTGTAGCCCACTAGGCTTCTCTCTCCATGGAATTTTCCAGGCAAGAGTACCACAGTGGGTTGCCATTCCTTCTCTAGGGGATCTTCCCAAGCCAGGGATGGAACCTGGGTCTCCCACATTGCAGGCAGATGCTTTACCCTCTGAGCCACCAGGGAAGCCCTTGGTATAGGGCTCCACAATGATTTTATTTTAAAAATAGACAATGATTTTGACAGCATGGAGAAGCAAATTTATAAAAAACGTTTCCTGGAAGAAACATGGAATATTTCAAAAATTTTTCAAAATTTAAAATTTTATGTTGATATACATTCCAATATCTTATTAATAAGTATTAGTTAGGATTAAGAAACCTGTGATGTGCTGATTTTTAAATAAATATTTTTGCTCAACTAAAGATTTCCCTGAGTTTCCAAAATTTCATACTGAAACTGAATACATTATTTTTTTTCCTATAAATTAAAAGCTTTCAGTTGGTATAACTTCATCCGTTTACTTTATTTATAATAGGAACATATTTATATATCCTCATATATAAAAATTATATACAAAGAAATGCAAAAAAAGCAATATGGCTATCTGAGCAGGCCTTACAAATAGCTGTAAAAAGAAGAGAAGCAAAAGCAAAGATGAAAAGAAAAGATATACCCATTTGAATACAGAGTCCCAAAGAATAGCAAGGAGTGATAAGAAAGCCTTCCTCAGTGATCAGTGCAAAGAAATATAGTAAAACAATAGAATGGGAAAGACTAGAGATCTCTTCTAGAAAGTTAGAGATACCAAGGGAACATTTCACGCAAAGAGGGGCACAATAAAGACAGAAATGGTATGGACCCAACAGAAGCAGAAGATATTAAGAAGAGGTGGCAAGAATACATGAAGAACTATACAAAAAAGATCTTCATGATCCAGATAATCCTGAAGGTATGATCACTCCCCTAGAGCCAGACATCCTGGAATGTGAAGTTAAGTGGGGCTTAGGAAGTATCACTATGAACAAAGCTAGTGGAGGTGATGGAACTCCAGTCGAGCTATTTCAGATCTTAAAAGATGATCTGTGAAAGTGCTGTACTCAATATGTCAGCAAATTTGGAAAACTCAGCAGTGGCCACAGGACTGGAAAAGGTCAACTTTCATTCCAATCCCAAAGAAAGGTAACACCAAAGAATGTTCAAACTATTGCACAATTGCACTCATCTCACATTCTAGTAAAGTAATGCTCAAAATTCTCCAAGCCAGGTATATGAACCATTAACTTCCAGATAATCAAGCTGGATTTAGAAAAGGCAGAGGAATCAGAGATCAAATTGTCAACATCTGTTAGGTCATTGAAAAAGCAAGAGAGTGCCAGAAAAACATCTCCTTCTGCCTTATTGACTGTGCAAAAGCCTTTGACTATGTGGATCATAACAAACTGGAAAATTCTCTAAGAGATGGGAGTACCAGACCACCTGACCTGCTTCTTGAGAAGTCAGTATGCAGGTCAGGAAGTAATGGTTAGAACTGGACATGGAACAACAGACTGGTTCAAATAGGGAAAGGAATATATCAAGGCTGTACCTTGTCACCCTGGTTATTTATCTTAAATGCAAAGTACATCATGAGAAATGCTGGGCTGGATGAAGCACAAGCTGGAATCAAATTTGCTGGTAGAAATATCAGTAACCTCAGATGTGCTGATGACACCACCATTATGGCAGAAAGGGAAGAAGAACTATAGAGCCTCTTGATGAAAGTGAAAGTGGAGAGGGAAAAACTTGGCTTAAAACTCCACATTCAGGAAACTAAGATCATGGCATCTGGTCCCATCACGTCATGACAAATAGCTGGGGAAACAGTGACAGATTTTATTTTTATGGGCTTCAAAATCACTGTAGATGGTGACTGCAGACATTAAATAAGACACTTCTCCTTGGAAGAAAAATTATGACCAACCTAGACAGCATATTAAAAAAGAGAAACTACTTTGTCAATAAAGGTCCATCTAGTCAAAGCTATGGTTTTTCCAGTATTCGTGTATGGATGTGAGAGTTGGACAAAAAGAAAGCTGAATAACGAAAAATTGATGCTTTTGAATTGTGGTGTTGGAGAAGACTCTTGAGCATCCTTTGGACTGCAAGGAGATCCAGCCAGTCCATCCTAAAGGAAATCAGTCCTGAATGTTCATTGAAAGGACTGATGCTGAAGCTGAAACTCCAATACTGTGGCCACCTGATGGGAATAACTGACTCATTTGAAAAAATCCTGATGCTGGGAAAGATTGAAGGCAGGAGGAGAAGGGGAAGACAGAGGATGAGATTGAGATGGTTGCAGGGCATCACCAATTCAACGGACATGATTTTGAGTAACCTCCGGGAGTTGGTGATGGACAAGGAAGTCTGGCATGCTGCAGCCCATAGGGCTGCACAGAGTAGGACACAACTGAGTGACTGAACTGAACAAATTGAGAATGAAATATTCAGTCAACATATTTGCTTCATTAATGATGGTCAAATACACAGTTAACATAAATTAACTCTTTTCTATCAATCGTTAGTTGAACTGAAGTGTTCAAACAGAATTTCCTTAGTCATTCCCATGTCGAGTTGAAAAGCTTCCACAGAAATCAAAAGGAGTTTATAATATTACTGAAGCTCATTAGATTTTTACTGTTTACAGACTCATTATGAAGACTGTCATCAGTACAAAGATAGGTTGTTTCCTTTTCTTTTTCTGTTACTTTTGTAGGCTTCCAGAAAATGTCATTTCCATGCAAATTACCCTCCTGTGGCATTCACTGAACCATTTTCATTGAGAATCTAGTTCCTCTCCATCCTCTCCATTATCTATGAGAAATCTTGGAAGGGTCAAAATAGCAGAACAACTTACTCTGTTTAATATAAAACATTAAAAAAAACAAAAATATTATTATTTGCTTAAAAGAAAACATGGTGTAGTGAAAACATTACTGAGGCAAAATACTAGAATAAGTCATATTTTTATGTGTTAAATAGAATAAACTGAGAACTAGTGCAGATTAATTGATTTTTATTACAATTTTCATATAATACTTTCATAATTCTCTTCTAAATCTGTATTTCCAAGAAAAAAACCTATTTAGATCTCATCAGTAAAAGCTCTACCAAATGGCTGTAGTTCCATTTGATACAATGTCTGCCTTCTTAAAGCTGGAAATATTATGTGAATGGATAGCAGTCTTCAACAATGGGCATGAAAGCTTAGTACTTTACATTTGATAATACCCAAGTAATACTTTGTTACCATGATATAATCATCCCATCCAGATTAACTTTTCCCAACCATTTTTGACCTATTAACACTTTTCACAGAAAGGCATAATTTCATAAACCATGAGGGAAATTTAATCATTTGAGGGATATTATTTTTAAAATTATAAATATAAAAAATTTTAGCAGCATATCATTAACTGCTCTTATAATATTAATTTAAATATACTTATTTTAATCACACATGAAGTTCTAGTTTTGTTCTAACCCCTTTAACCAGTGATGCACACTAACTTTACTTTCATGAGAATATATATGAGTTGCAGATATAACATATTCCATTTTGAGTAGCCATTTAGGAGTGATCATGCAGGATCAGATAGAAATACACTGCATTTAGCACCTACAGTTTTAATATTTAGAATATTATATTTTTAGCAACTCCACTGTATTATTTATAATTTCTTTACTTTTAGTAAAATTTGAGATGGATGAGAATAACTTAGGCTTGTATTTATTAGCATTTCCCTGCAAATACCATATTGGAGATAATAAAGTATTATTTCTTAAACAACAAAATTAAACTGTAAAAATATTCACTATGTTGTATATTTTTAATATTTGTATTGCTGGAAGAATTACCTTCAAGCATTAAAATTACATTTAATAAATAATTTTTAAAGTTTCATCAAATAATTGAAAGTTTTAGAAAGGGTAAAAATCACCTTAAGGGAAACTTTGGAGAAACATCAATATTTTATGCTGTTAATTTGCATTTTAATATCAGTGGTCTTTTTGCTTTCTCTGATAACCAATGGTTCATTTAAGAAAAAATAATAAACTACACCTTCTGAGTGATTATTTGTTACTACTTCACGTGGGCATGTATTTTCTCTATTTATATTTGTTTCTTGATACACTCTAATATGCCCTTAAAGTTACATTTTAAAGCCAATGCCTTTCAATAGCTACTTTGTCAATTGAAAATAGGATTTTTATCTGTTTCTACTTTCTGGTATGATTTGGAACTACTTCAGAATTGAAGGAAGGATATCAAACTACACATAAGTGTTAGGATATTTTTCAATAGAATAGTAGAATTGTGAATTGTAAAAGAACTACATACTGTTATGAAAAACAAGTGTGAGACATGTGGAATTCCGTTCCGTTCCGTTCAGTCCCTCAGTTGTGTCCGACTCTTTGCGACCCCATGAATCGCAGCACGCCAGGCCTCCCTGTCCATCACCAACTCCCGGAGTTCACTCAGACTCACGTCCATTGAGTCCGTGCTGCCATCCAGCCATCTCATCCTCTGTCGTCCCCTTCTCCTCCTGCCCCCAATCCTTCCTAATTCCACATCAGAGTCTTTCATGCGAAGAGTTGACTCATTGGAAAAGACTCTGATGTGGAATTAGGAGTTGGCTAATCAGAAGAAATGCAAACGTCTTACAGTAGTTTAGGCATAGAGTAGATCCTCCTTGGATTAGAAAGATCATATCTGCTTCAGGCCTGGATGATTTCCATCTGCAGTCTACACCAGTAGCGAAACTAATTCGAAACACCTCAAACAGGAAAGAGTGTTGCATCTAGTCAAGTGATGGGTAAATTATGAATGATATAATTCTGCTTTCCTGGCCTGGAATCATTTGGTTTCAGAGTTCTCTTATCTATGTGTGGAAAAAGAAGAGTCAAGTAATTATTGAAGTTACTGTTATATATTTTAGGTAATAATATGCTTTAAAAGGAGCTTCTCCTCTAGTGCTAGTGGTAACAAATCTGCCTGCCAAGGCAGGAGAGCTAGGAGACTTGGGTTCAATTCCTGGGTTGGGAAGATCCCCTGGAGGAGGGCATGGCAACCTGCTCCAGTATTCTTCCCCAGAGAATCCTGGCTGGCTAGAGTTCATGGGGTTGCAAAAAGTCAGATACAACTGAAGAAACGTAGTAGGCACCCACAGGTGCTTTAAAAAGGGTAAAAATCAGCTTACTTTTTCCAAAAATATATAGGTAAAATGGATAGTTACTATTTTATTACATGGCAGGTATGCAACTTTAAGATCTCAGGGCTCTGAAGCCAGCCTTCAACATGGTAGTAAAGATGCATCACAGGAGTTTCAAAAATCTAATAGGTTAGTCTATCAGATTTCTGCCCCAACCATTTTCCTCATTCACATTGGCCTGACTACATCCAACAGTAATCAGATGATCAATCAGCACAGCAAGAGATCTCAATTTTTTCAAAGGAAGACAATCAGAAAAATTACTAAGAAAACAAACATTGTCACAAAATTACCAAGAAAGCTATCTATCTTGCTGTCTCTAAGTACAATGTTTCTTTACAATAGTCTTCTATAAAAGCACAATATCTGGCTTCTCTCTTCATTCTTTTTGTTTCATCTCTCATATACCACTTACACATAGTTTGATACATCATCTTATTTTGTAATATAACTTTCAAATACCCTTAAGCATGGCCAACTATAACAATTGCACCTTTATATGACCCACAATAATATGTATTTGTATTATTATTGCATCACATCTTTCCTTACTAGAATTGTTTAGAGCACTCTTCTGATAATTTCCATATGTCTCACACTTAGCATATAGAGTATCTCTTTTCACTATGAAAAAGAATGATAATTAATATACAGATTTGAGAGCTACTATCTACTTGAGTGATAATGAATGAAATAGAGCCCAAGTTCTGGAGGAAACTTACTCTGGCAGACAACAGAACAGAGAACACTAAATAGCATTTATCTGAATTTAACTCTTGGCTCACTTACATCAAAATCACAAGGGGAAACTTACAAGAAAAAAAAACAAAAAACGCAGTTTTGGATTCCATCACTACTTTTATTAATCTGAATGTTAAGAGGTGGGCCTCAGAGTATTTATTAACCAGGTTTTCATATTACAATAAATACTAAAATGTGAGACATATGAAAGTGAAGATTGCAAATTAAGGTACAAATGAGGAATAAATAGAAAATTCTACAGTAGCATACCTCTTTTGTGGTTAGAACTTAAATTTTATGAAAAAATAAAAAGGATAAAAAAAGGAGCATGGTTTTTAATAAGCTATATGCAGTTTCTGAGGCTTAAAATGGAGATTATATATATATATATATATATATATAATTTTTTTTTTTAGCTTTTTGTACCCACCATGCAGCACGTGGGAATTTTCCCCATCTGGGATGGAACTCAATGTCTGCATTTGAAGCACAAAATCTTAACCACTGGACTGCCAAAGAAGTCCAAAGATGAAGATTTTATTAATCACTGAGAATAGATATTTTTAAAAAAAACTTGTTTTAGGAAAATGCTCATGGAATGATAGCCAAATACAGTTCAAAATTTGAGTTTTCTTGGTTAAATTGGGAAAACGCCATTAATCTGAGTGAAGATGGTGTGCATCCTCCACTGGAATTTACCATTTTAATATGATCGATATGTCCTTTATCTCTTCCTTAAGCTTTTTGTTTTGAAGTAGAGTGTGGTAGTATTAACATAGTCATACCTATTCTCTAATCATCAAGACTAAACAATATGTATTTTTTCACATTTTTACTTTCATTATATTTGTGTATTTAGTTGTAAAGATTAATCCTTTTGAAGGGCATTGAGTTTTAAAAATCGCTGTCTTTGCTTCAGAGAGTTTAATATGCAGTTCCTAGAGTAATATCTCTGCTTTTCAACATACCGTCGAGGTTTGTTGGCAGAGTAATATCTAAAATCCTCATTATCTCTGGAGGATTTGTTTCAGGAACACAGGTGGATATGAAAACCTGAGAATGCTCAAGTCCCTTATATAAAACGTTGTAGTACAAGGTGTAGACCCCAGGCCTCTCCTCAGTTTGTATCCATGGATTCAACAGACATTGGATTGAAATTCCATCTGCAGTTGGTTGAATCCATAGTGTGAAACCTACAAATACAGAGGGCTATGTTTCATATCTGTTGAACAATCTGAGGTTGTTTCTACTTTTCCATCTACTCTTTGTTTCTCATCTCCTCCCTTAATTTCAATGAGTCAAGCATTTGCTTCATTTCTACTTTTTCCTCTGTTGATCTAGTTATGTCTAATTTTGCTGTTTTTAGTGATTTCTCAATATCACAATGTACATCTAAGCTCAGGACAGTTGTCTTCAAAAATATTCTACCTCTCTCATAATGTGAGAATTTTACAAAGATATGTTCCCAATTATTCCTGACATACACTGTGCTCTTATTGTCAATTATTTTATATGCACATATACTATGAGACCACATTGCATTGTTATCACTTTTACTTAGTAAAATGGATAATCTTTTACAGGGGTGGAAAATTCTGAAAGAGATGCGAATACCAGAGCACCTGACCTGCCTCTTGAGAAACCTATATGCAGGTTAGGAAGCAACAGTTAGAACTGGACATGGAACAACAGACTAGTTCCAAATAGGAAAAGGAGTACGTCAAGGCTGTATATTGTCACCCTGCTTATTTAACGTCTATGCAGAGTACATCATGCGAAACGCTGGGCTGGAAGAAGCACAAGCTGGAATCAAGATTGCTGGGAGAAATATCAATAACCTCAGATATGCACATGAAACCACCCTTATGGCAGAAAGTGAAGAGGAACTAAAGAGCCTCTTGATGAAACTGAAAGAGGAGAGTAGAAAAGTTGGCTTAAAGTTCAGCAATCAGAAAACTAAGATCATGGCATCTGGTCCCATCACTTCATGGGAAATAGATGGGGAAACAGTGGAAACAGTGTCAGACTTTATTTTGGGGGGCTACAAGATCACAGAAGATGGTGATTGCAGCCATGAAATTAAAAGACCCTTACTCCTTGGAAGAAAAGTTATGACCAACCTAGATAGCATATTCAAAAGCAGAGACATTACTTTGCCAACAAAGGTCTGTATAGTCAAGGCTATGGTTTTTCCAGTAGTCATGTATGGATATGGGAGCTGAACTCTGAAGAAAGCTGAGTGCCAAAGAATTGATGCTTTTGAACTGTGGTGTTGGAGAAGACTGAGAGTCCCTTGGACTGCAAGGAGATCCAAAAAGTCTATCCTAAAGGACATCAGTCCTGGGTGTTCTTTGGAAGGAATGATGCTAAAGCTCAAACTCCAGTACTTTGGCCACCTCATGCAAAGAGTTAACTCATTAGAAAAAAACTCTGATGCTGGGAGGGATTGGGGGCAGGAGAAAAAGGGGATGAAAAAGGATAAGATGGCTGGATGGCATCACCAACTCAATGGACATAAGTTTAGGTGAACTCTGGGAATTGGTGATGGACAGGGAGGCCTGGGGTACTGCAATTCATGGAATTGCAAAGAGTCGGATGTGACTGAGCGACTGAACTGAACGTCTTATTATTGGAAATATATGCCTTATATTTACAGGCATATTATACTTTTATGTATTCCTCATCCCTATAGTTTTCTGTCAGCTTAATTTTCTTTCAGCTCAAATATCATCTTTGACAATTTACTGAGGTCATGCTGTCTAACTGACAATGGACCTTCAGAACTGAATCTGTCTGAAAAATTTTGATGTCACATTTATTTTTGGATGATGATTTTGCTTCATATAGAATTTGAGGTTACTAATTGAGAGTTGATCTGAGAAACCGGCAGCTTTGCTCAGTTCTTCAGCACTGCCCTCAGCTTTAGCAGCCTAGCCCTGACAACCTGGGATGTGAGCTCTTCCCTGCATCTGTCCACTTCGCTTATCGGCAAGAAGGTTTATCTCATACTCCATGTAACACCTCAAATGCCTGGATGGTATGTTCAGCTTCCTGGACCTTCCTGCTTGTGTCTGTGCTTTGGGGCATTTCTTTCTCAAATAACCTTTTCCTCCTACATTGGTGACCGAAGGAGACCTGGAGCTCCTGGAGGCACTCATGATCAATGTTCAAACTTCTCTAGGTTCCAAATGAGGGATCACTCTCAACTCTTACCCTACCCTTCAGCTTTCTTATGAGTCCTTGATAAAGGTCTGAATAGAAAACTTAGTGAGTACAGACTCTCTTTACATCTGGGGCTCCAGATGGCTCTAAACCATCACACTGGCAAACGCTCAAACTTTAAAAAGTCCTTAGAAGTTCAGCAGTTCTCTTCTTACCCCATGATTATTGCAGCTTCTCCTTCTCCTGCTGTCCAGCAAGAGTGAGGAAGTTGACGGTCTCTTCTGTGTTAAAGAGATTTGTTACTTCTCTGATTGGAGTACAACTGTTTCTTTTGAGTTCTGGATTCTATATTGGGTTTAATCAGTGTGTTGTAGGTTATTTTGTTGTGATTTAGTCCTCAAGTCCAACTCTTTGCAACCCCATGGACTAGAAGCCCACAAGGCTCCTCAGTCCATGGGATTTCTCAGGTGAGAGTACTGGAGTGGGTTGCCACTTCCTTCTCCAGGGGATCTTCCTGACCAGGGATTGAACCCAGGTCTCCCACATTGCAACCAGACTCTTTACTGACTGAGTCACCATGAAACAAGATGAAAACACAATTTCCTTGGGCAAAATCTCCATGCCCTAATTATCTTATTTTAAAAAGAAAACAAAAAGCATGCCAAGTCCTGAGGTAAGTTTTACACAATTTATAATATACAAATCCCTAAAACACTGCCTTTTACATAAAAAGCTCTGAATAGTATAATATGCAATAATTGAAAGCTGCTGAAATTTACATATTTTCTAAGTGTTGTGGACATATTTGACTCAAGTATATTAACTCATATGCAATCTCTTGTACATACTCATATGCACTTAAAATCTTTTAAAATATTTAATTTATTAATCCAAATATTAATCATCCATAAAATGTACATCTAACTTAGTATACATTTTTAATCTAAGTTTTAAAAGTGGCTTAGATATGTGTAATAATATTTAAGACTCCTGCAACAGAATATTTAATGATATTATTCATTAGTAATAAAATACATAGTCTTATTCTAATACCTGCAGTATCAGAGGATTATAAGAAGTAGTAATGCTGTGTTATGATAAAAAATATTAAAAGGATTACATGAACTACAACTCATTTTTGATATAAATTAACTTTTGAAGTAATATCATAATAAAACACTTTAAAATATTTTATTTACTAGGACATAAAGATGTTAAAAAAAATAAAAAAATGATGATGATAGTACTACCATTACCAATAATGAAAGTATCAAAATGACTTAAGTATTTACTTGGCTAAAATACATTTTTACATGTTAAAATAACTGTGATAAGTCATTATATATATTTTATTTATGTAGTATAGAAGGAAGACACTTGTGTCAATTAGGAATATTGCTTTAATGGAAAAATGTATTATTTTGCTTTCTTAATCTCTAAAATGCAGAATATTGCTTTGGGGAATTCAAATGTTTTATGTATGTTGACATACATCAACAATTTTAGTAGCAAATGTGTTTATCCTAAGCTGATTGCAAAGTATTATTTACTTTACCAGACTATTAAAAAAATAAAAATAAAAAAAACTCAGAAAGAGGTTTTTAGAAAAAAAATATGTACTTAAAATGCTAAAAATCATTCAAGGTATGGTAATTATTTCAATATACTGAGCAAAGAAAAGTATCATTAAAAATGAATTCAGTTCTGAAAATAGCTGCAATGATGAGAAAATATAGAATCATTCATACATGAAAAGCTGCTCATCAGAAAAAAAAGAGGCCAAATCATAAGCAGAAGTTTCATTAGAGCAAAATTATAAACATTCTAAATAACTTTCCAATTGTTTATCTTTTTAGTAGAATCACCACCTACATCCTATTATGTATCTATATATGTTGGTTCAATTTATTTGAATTCTTCTTTAAATATAAGAATGATAAAGTTATTCAAGACACATTTTTTCTACATTAAATATTATTTTTTTTACTTTGCAGTAAAGATAATTTCAACATTTCTAAGTGTAATGAGCACTGAAAAATTCAAAATTGTCATTGTACACAATGTATAAAGAATCTTATCTTTGTAAAGTACATTGTTGGTAATATATTTATATATGGCATTGTCATTTATAGTAGATTCAAGAACCTAGATTTAATTTAAAATTAATCTATAGCTGATTTTCTTAGGATTTATTTCATATACACACATCTATATACATAGAACTACATACATTTTCCTTTTGGTTACTTGTTACTTAAAAATTCTGATTATTTTGTCTTTTGTTCTTAGCATTTATGCACATTTTTAAATGTCAGACTATGTTAACGTCAACAAAAACACAATAGTTTCTCTTGAATTATTGACATAAAGAACATTGATACTGAATATTTTCAGAATTGTTCAAGGGGATTGACTCCAGATAAGAAAATTTAAACGACATCCTACACATCTTACAGCATTCACTGTCTTGTAATCCTCAAAAATTATCCCTACAGACTGCAATTCAATTACTCATTAAATATAATTCAATAAAAGGAACATTTTGAATGTTCCCTGAACCTTTGGAAATAGATACAGAGGGCAGAATCCAACCCATGAGCAATCTCACAATCAATAATAGCGAATACAAATATGATCAACAATAACAACAAAATAATGGACTATAATAATGTGTGACATATACTGAGGGAAGAATTATGAAGTTCATGATTTGGAAAACTTTGTTTAAATATGGAGCACAGTTTACAAAAGAAATTTTGCATTGTTTGAAGGTGCTTGTAATGACCACATCTTTTGATACTGATCTGTTACCTAAGAACTTCCCAGAAATTCCAAAGCTTTGAAAGACTCACCAATGAACTAATATTTTATTTGTGTGTTTGTGTTATCTCATTAGGGTTTATAATCTACCATATGAAACTGAATTTCCCTTCATTTCTAAACCATGCATTGGGGATTTCACCAATATTTTTCTCACAGGCAGAAAAATTCTGTGTTCGAAAACCTGTGTACTTCACATTTTCATTTTTTGAACAAGATGGAGTAACAGAAGCTAGATTTACTTTTCCAGTGGAAGCAATCACAAAGCAGAGAAAAAATATGTCACAATGGCTTGCAAGACACTGGACATGAGGGAATGAAAGACAGTGACTTCTGAAATATGAAAAGCAAAGAAACCAAGCCTTATCTGTGTCAGTTTACTACTTTGAATTTCCAGGCCACAGCGCAGGCAGCATGCCCTGAAGTGATGAGAAGAGCTGTTATTCAGGGCAGAGATGCAGGCAGAGTTCACAATGCAGAAAACAAGACAGGAGAGGAGGTTATAATGAATGCTGCTCCCCCAAACTTAACCACAAATGTAACAATTTACATGACCTTGAACTTTCCTTTTGATACTTAGGTATACTGTAACTTGGATAACACACAAAAAAAGTTTTCATGTAAGGACCTTATTTTTTTATTGCTTTTTTATGAAACAGGTGAGTGATTGGACTAGAAGACCAAATCACGAATTCCGAGTTACATAGTGTCCACTTTTGGCTAGTGATTAACAATTTAAAGTTACACAAGTCAGCATCATTGCATGTATTTAATTAATCATGTTCAGAAGCTGGGGTAGGCACAAGTAGGTAGAAAATTCTAGTGTAGGCAGTAGAGTACTAAGAAGTCAGAACTAGGCAAGAGTTGAGGCATGATCAGGAAAGGTTTCTGAGCTACACATCCTATCTGCCTTTTTCTATTTCCTTTCATGCTACTGCTGCTGCTGCCAAGTTGCTTCAGTCGTGTCTGACTCTGTGCGACCCCATAGACGGCAGCCCACCAGGCTCCCCCATCCCTGGGATTCTCCAGGCAAGAACTGGAGTGGGTTGCCATTTCCTTCTCCAATGCATGAAAGTGAAAAGTGAAAGTGAAGTCGCTCAGTCGTGTTCGACTCTTCAAGACCCCATGGACTGCAGCCCACCAGGCTCCTCGGTCCATGGGATTTTCCAGGCAAGAGTACTGGAGTGGAGTGCCATTGCCTTCTCCATTGTTTCATACTACAACATCTTAAATGGCATGTATACCCATAGACGGCAGCCCACCAGGCTCCCCCGCCCCTGGGATTCTCCAGGCAAGAACTGGAGTGGGTTGCCATTTCCTTCTCCAATGCATGAAAGTGAAAAGTGAAAGTGAAGTCGCTCAGTCGTGTTCGACTCTTCCAGACCCCATGGACTGCAGCCCACCAGGCTCCTCGGTCCATGGGATTTTCCAGGCAAGAGTACTGGAGTGGAGTGCCATTGCCTTCTCCATTGTTTCATACTACAACATCTTAAATGGCATGTATACATAATGGCTTTTCTTTTATCTTTTTTTAGGTAACTATTTCCACCCTTCATTTCATTGACACTGTTGCTCAAATAATCATCAGTGACTTTCTTGTTAAAATTCAAAACCATGCTTAGATATCTTGTTTGTGCACCATTTGACATAGCTAGGCATTTCCTGTTTCTTCTCTGAATTCCACAAAAACATTATTTTTCCTTTTCTTGAACACGCAGATCCTGACCTACTAATTTCTTCTTGCTTGAAGCCCTCTTTTCAGGTTAAATCTACATATTTATGAAGATATAATTGTGAAGAACATGAGTCACCTTTCTGTGGTGAAGTAAAAATCTCTAATCATGATTTTGATGATTACACACACTTACATTCACAAGAGTTTATGGAACTGAAAGCTTTCAATTTATATATAAAGTTCAAAAATGCAAAAAGCAGAAGAAAAATGCCTTAAATTGGTTTTGAATTGGTGACAAGTTTTGTTTATGTATGTGCAGATTTACATGTATATTTTTCTACTGTTTGTACTGTTTGGAGGTTTTGCTACTTTAGTTTCTTTTTTAAAAGTTTTATTTCTAGAAAATTTTTATTTTATTTAAATACTTAAATTTATGACGTATAATAGATCATCTGGATCCTTTCTTATAGTATATTTAATTATATTTAATTCAATAATTAATACTATGTGCCACTTTTCATTTGGTGTATTTCATTCATTTTCCCTTTCCAAATGAATGTTCCCAAATTTAATTTCCAACTAATAAACTATTCTTATATTTTGTTTGTTTGTTTCTTGGCTTGTGCTTTCTTTCAGTAATTTCTCCTCATTTAATTGTCACTTTAAGGGTTTACCAGGTGGTGCTGGGGGTAAAGATCCACTTGTCAATGCAGGAGCTGCAAGAGACATGGGTTCAATCCTTGGGTCAGGGACATCTGCTTGATCCCTGGGTCAGGAAGGCCCTCTAGCGGAGGAAATGACAAGCCACTCCAGTATTCTTGCCTGGAAAATTCCATGGGCAGAGGAGCCTGGCAAGTTATAGTCTGTGGGGTCGCAGAATCAGAAATGACTGAGCACACAGGCACACACCTCTTAATAAAGACAAAATAATTGCTATTTTCTTATTTAACTTATTCCCCCTCCCTCCACCCGAGCTTACTCTGCAAGCTACATTGTTGGCAAGCCATTTAAAATTAGCTTTCTCTCTTTTTTGAATTTAGGTATTTAAGACTACATTGATCCTTTCAAGTAGTGTGCTTGTTGCTTCTATACAACTCTATACAAATTTCTTAGATTTTTTTTTATAATAATTCTTAGTTCTGGCTAACTTTAATGTCCATTATGAATTCTCATATGTCTGTCTCATAACTGATAACATTTTCAGTTACATTTAAGAGTCTTTTAAACTATTTTCTAAACATTTGTTGTGTTCTATTTTTAGTATAAAATTTGCTCAGAAAATTTGGATTGTGTAAACTGTCGTTTGGAAATCTGATCACTCGTTATCTAGCATAGAGGCTGTTTTTTTTTCACAAGTATTCCAGATATAATTTTAAAAAACTTATTTTTTCTAATTACTATGTAATTGTGTAAATGACCATTAGATCAAGTTCATTGTGTTGTTCAAATCATGTATTTTCTTAGTAATTTTTATTTGACCTATCAACTATTTGTAACTTTACCAATGACCAGTCCTCGTGGCTCAGTCAGTAAAGAATCTGCCTACAGTGCAACAGACTTGGGTTTGATCCCTGGGCTTGGGAAGATGCCCTGAAGAAGGAAATGGCAAACCACTCTAGTATTCCTGTCTGGAGAATCCCATTGGACAGAAGTGCCTGGTGGGCTAGAGTCCAGGGGGTCGCAAACAGTCGAACACGACTGAGCAGCTAACAGTTCAGAGGAGAGGGTGCTGAGAGAGAGAGAGAAGGGAGCCTACTGTATTCGGTGATACACATCTGTTGCGGTTAAACCTAAGTACATTTAGTAACCAATATATTTTATTACCATGTACTGGTGTTCATTATCTCAAGCAATTTTTAAAGAAGGAAATGGCAAACCACTCTAGTATTCCTGTCTGGAGAATCCCATTGGACAGAGGTGCCTGGTGGGCTAGAGTCCAGGGGGTCGCAAAGAGTCGAACACGACTGAGCAGCTAACAGTTCAGAGGAGAGGGTGCTGAGAGAGAGAGAGAAGGGAGCCTACTGTATTCGGTGATACACATCTGTTGCGGTTAAACCTAAGTACATTTAGTAACCAATATATTTTATTACCATGTACTGGTGTTCATTATCTCAAGCAATTTTTTTTTCTTAGTCTATTAGTCCATATATTTTTTCCTAGCCTTCTGTAGTTACCTTTCTGTAGTTAGAATTTATCTTAAGTATTTCCTCCATGATTTATTTTCAATTTTTTGACCTGATATTTACTTTTGCTTTATTTCCTATGCTTAGTATGTTACTGGAACTTAAAAACAAAATCAATTTTGACAATACCCTCCAGTTATTTTACTTGACAATTATTTGTTTTAAATTTGCTATTTCATTAATATATCTAGATTTTTATTGTTTATAAAATTTTTATGTATTTTTATTTAAAATTCATTTTTTTACCTTTTGGAAGTTGCACACTACATTGTTTTTTTCTTAAATCAGTATCTCACTGTACCTCACATATTGGCTATATAGGGCTACTTATGCCAAATAACTATAAATTTTATGAAGTTATATCGTTCTAAGAAGAAAAAAATGACAAACTAGCATTATTCAGGGGATCGCCTCTGCGGATGGGATGTTGTTTGTATTTGTTTATCATACAAATTGAGAGAGAGTAAATGTATTCTTATGTGTATGGAAATATCCAATCCATACTAAGTAGTTATTTTTGAATGTACAGAAAAAACAGTTTGCCCGTGTGTTGTAGCTGCTGCCCAGCTCCATCTTTTTGTTCAGGTCTTCCATTTGCAAGAGTCAGCCCTCAATGTGACTCAGTGCATGAATCTTATCTCTTTTATGCCATCTGTATTCCTGGCAGATGGCTCCTACGTGTTATTGATCATGCTCTCAGGGATTTAAATAATTTATCTTTCCAAAATAGAAATTAGAGAAGCATGAAATAATTGAAATATACTTTCAAAAGGAATGAATCCAAACAAGGAAATGTTTCATAGTCCCATTTTTTCTTAAATGCTAACAGCCCTCATCATAAAAAGGTAATAGTCCCTTCCTCACCCCACCCCATGCCCAGAGATCAACTCAAAATGAAGCTGTATTTTGTAATTTCATTTATCAATATCATATGTTATCACCACAATTTGCATTTTTCATTGCCTTGTTTAAAATATAAAATATAGGGTATAGCCAAAATGGTGGTTAGGAAGATCCCAAGCATGGTTCCTTCAATAGCCACACCAAAATTGCAACTATTTACAGAGCATCAACAAGAATGACCTGAAGATCAGCAAAAAATTATTTTATAATTAGACTTATAAAGAAAGAACTATAACAAGATGGGTAGGAAGGGCAGGCATGGTATAGTCAAACTCAAACTCCTGGATAGGCGACCCATCAGCAGGAGAATCACAATGGCAAAAGTTGCCTCCCAAGAAGCAAGGGACCCCTGCTCCACAGTGGCTCCTTGGTCTAATGGTCCTCATGGGCAAGATGTGCCTCCAGGATCTCTGGCTTAGAAGGCGGGTGGGGTTGGTGTATGGGGAAGTTTAAGGGCTGCACAAAAGAGAGGCTTCTCTTTTAAAGACTGCATACAAAATTCTTGCATACTTTGGGGCCCAGTACAAAGGCAGATGTTTGAAAAAAGCCTGGGACAGACCCACTTGCTGATCTTGGAGAACCTCCTGGAAAGGTAAAAGACAACTGGTACTCCTCAGGAGCATAGGCAATGGTGGCAGTCACTTTGCAGCCCTTGTATTACTACAAGGACACTGGTACTAGCAAGCACCATTATGGAGACCTCTCTCTAACCTATCAGTACCTGAGGGTTGCCTACCCATTAGCCATTGAATGTCAGTCCGCAAACACTTGGGCCAAGCTAGCTCCATGGGACCCTGGCAACTAGCCAGTAGGCTGGCATGAGCCCCAGGACACCTCAGCACCCCAGGGGCAGCTGTTGGAGTACCTGACCACACTCACCAGTGAGCAAGTAAGCTCCACATGAAGAAAGAACTGGTAGCCCAGCAGACAGGGACCAGTCCCACCACAATCAAAGAACTCCCACAGTGAACAACCCTAGATCATACAACTCTGATGACCAGAGAAGGGTGTGCTCCTGAGCGCCACAGAATGTCTCCTACACAAGGCCATTTCGCTAAGATCAGGAAATGTAACCAACTTAACTCATATGTATAAATAAGAACACAGAATTAGACAAAATCAGGTGGCAGAAATGGTTTCTAAAAGAAGAAACGGGATAAAACTGAAGGAGAACTAAACAAAGTAGTGATAGATAAGCAAGCTACCCAAAGCAAAATTCAAGGTAATAATAATTTAAAAAAAGACACTCAATAAACTCAAGAGAAAAATGAATGAAAGCAGTTATAAGTAAATTAAGAATTAAATTTATCTTGAATGCAAAAGGCCTCCAACAAAGAAAAACATAGTGAAATCCTATAATATCAGGAAGAACTATTTTTATGCAAGAGGGTCATATAGAATGATCCAAAGAAAATATTTTTAAAGTAAAATTAGTAGGGGATTGTGAATAATCTTCTTTTGAATAGTACAATTTCGGTTAGATATTTTAGCTCCAAATTTGCACTAAGAAACTATTGTATTAATTTGTATGTCCAAGTTCCATCTTATGACAAATGCTACAGTGAAGTGTAATTTTAAACTAAAATAGCCCCATAAAGGAGTTAATTGTAAGTTGTCATAAATTTTTACATAAATAAATATATTTCTTTCAAGTTTCTTTAATCTGAAAGATCATGTTTGATATGACCAAAGAGAAAAATAAATTAAATTTTTGATAGTATATATGCTAATAAGATAATTGTAAGTTGTCATAAATTTTTACATAAATAAATTTTTCTTTCAAGTTCCTTTAATCTGAAAGATCATGTTTGATATGACCAAAGAGAAAAATAAATTAAATTTTTTGATAGTATATATCCTAATAAGAAGGACTTCCCTGGTGGCTCAGAGGTTAAAGCGTCTGCCTCCAATGCGGGAGATCCGGGTTCGATCCCTGGGTCGGGAAGATCCCCTGGAGAAGGAAATGGCAACCCACTCCAGTATGCTTGCTTGGATAATCTCATGGACTCAGGAGCCTGGTGGGCGGCAGTCCATGGGGTCACAAAGAGTCGGACACGACTGAGTGACTTTACTTACTTACTATGCTAATAAGAATTGTGTACTTTTTAAAAAAAAATTTTGTGAGAGCACAGTTGATTTGAAATTAATTTCAAATTAATTAGTTAATTTATAAGTTAATAAGTTAATTTCTGCTATACAGCAAAGTGAATCAGTTATACATATTCATATAGCTATTCTGTTTTAGATTCTTTTCCTGTATAGATCATTACTGAGTATTGAGTAGAATTCACTGTGCTTTAAAGTAGGTAATTATTCTTATCTATTTGATATATAGTAGTGTCTATAAGTCAATCCCAATCTTCCAATTATCCCTCTCTCCCCTCCCCTATAACCATAATTTTTTTTTTCTACATCTGTGGCTCTATTTTTCTTTTGTAAATAAATTCATTTATACCATCTTTTATATTCCACATATAATTAATATTTTGTCTTTTTCTATCTAACTTACTTCACTCTTAAGATAATCTCTAGCTTCATACATGTTGGTGCACATGACATTATTTCATTCTTTTTTATGGCTCAGTAATATTTCATCATACATAACTATAACATCTTCTTTATCTAGTATTCTGCTGTTGACGGACATTTATGTTGCTTCTGTGTCTTGGCCACAGTAATCAGTGCTGCCATGAACATTGGGGTGCGTGTATCTTTTCAAATTATGGTTTTCTCCATATATATGCCCAGGAGTGGGATAGCTGGATCATAGGGTAGCTCTATTTTTAGATTTTTAAGAAACTTCCATTCTGCTCTGCATAGGGCTGTACCAAGTTACAATCCCACCAACAGTGCAAGAAGGTTCCTTTTTCCCACACCCTGCTCAGCATTTATTAATTGTAAACTTTTTGATGTTGGCCATTCTGAGTGGTGGTTTTGATTTTCGTTTCTTTGATAGTTACTGATTTTGAGCATCTTTTCATGTGCTTTTTGGCCAAGTGTAAATCTTCTTTGAAGAAATATCTATTTAGATCTTCTGCCCATTTTTGGATTGGGTTGTTTCTTGACATAGAGCTACATGAACTGAGTATAATAGAGATTAATTTATTGTTGATCACTTCATTTGCAAATATTTTCTTTATATGTTTAATTTGATAAAAGCAAGAAATGAATCAAAACAAGATTTTTTTTTAGATATATTCTAATGAGAATTTTTTACTTGTGTTTCAGGGATCAAACACATATCTCTTCCATCTCCAACATTGGCAGAAGGGTTTTTTACAGTAGTGCCACCAGGGAAGCCCCTTTTAAGAATAGTAAGTTACAAATAAGAAATTAAAC
>SJXQ01009788.1:168110-225755 GCA_006408695.1 Aepyceros melampus | reverse complement strand
CTGATGAATACAGAACATCACAAAATCACTTCCCATCTGGTAGCTAAATAGACAACCATAAATCTCTTAAATGATAAAAACAAGAAAATGTGGTATATATACATCAAGAAAAATCTTTGACATCTCCTACCAGAAATATAAGAAGAGGTATTTGTTTAATTTTTAGTGTGGTGGGGTTTTTTTGATAGTGAAATTAATGCTAAGTTAACATTTAAAAAATATTTTTGATCAATGGAGAATTTTGTTTTATTCTATTTATATAGGAAAGGTGCTTTTTCATTGACAAAAGTGACTTTAATTCATGGTTATACTGATAATGGCAAATAACATTACTATTTTTTAAACCAAAGTACATTAAAAATTTTACATTACCTCTTTCCTTATGCACTGTATTTTTAAGTCAGATTTATTGAGGTTTACTTTCCATAACAACTTTCACGCTTTTAAGTATGTAGTTTCATTAGTTTTAACAAACATACAGTTGTGTTTCATTAACATTTTGATACTGATTTCTAGAGTCTTTGGTGAGACAATTGTCAATAAAAGAAGAAAGTTAAGTCGCTCAGTCATGTCCAACTCTTTGCGACCCCAGGGACTGTAGCCTACCAGGCTTTTCAGTCCATGGGATTTTCCAGGCAAGAATACTGGAGTGGGTTGCCATTTCCTTCTCCAGGGGATCTTCCCAACCCAGGGATGGAACCCGAGTCTCCCTCATTATAGGCAGACATTTTACCCTCTGAGCCACCAGTGAAGCCCCAATAAAAGACAAGATCTTAAATTCCTAACTTTTCAAACTGACTTGATGTTAGCTTGAAAATACTTAAGAGAAATTCAAATTGAACTTTTGAAAGACTATATACATATATAGCTCTCTTACAGAACTGAGGTGAAGAAAAATACACGTGTACAAACTAACACTAAAAAATGTGTTGGTCAAGATCCATAATGATAAAATTGATAAATTGTTCAAATGTTTTAGGTTGGTTGCACAAACATAATGCTTAGAAAGTGATCACTAATTATATATTTCATTTTAAGGCTGCACAGATTTTAACCTTTGCTACCATGATGTATGGGCTTCCCTGGTAGCTTGCTGCTGCTGCTAAGTTGCTTCAGTTGTGTCCAACTCTGCGAACTCATAGATGGCAACCCACCAAGGCTCCACCGTCCCTGGGATTCTCCAGGCAAGAATACTGGAGTGGGTTGCCATTTGCTTCTTCAGTGCATGAAAGTGAAAAGTGAAAGCGAAGTCCCTCAGTCATGTCCGACCCTTCGCAACCCCATGAACTGTAGCCCACCAGGCTCTTCCGTTCATGGGATTTTCCAGGCAAGAGTAGGGTGGGGTGCCATTTCCTTCCCCTGGTAGCTTAGCTGGTAAAGAATCCGCCTGCAATGAGGGAGACCTGGGTTCCATCCCTGGGTTGGGAAGATCCCCTGGAGGAGGACATGGCAACCCTCTTCAGTATTCATGTCTGGAGAATCGCATGGACAGAGGAGCCTGGTGGGCTACAGTCCATGGGGTCACAAAGAGTCAGACTCAACTGAGCGATTAAGCACAGCACCACAGTGTCTAGTATTAAATACTTTTATAATGTCAAGAATTCCGTGTCTTCATTGAATATGCATTTCCCTAAGAAAACTGTATCTTGTTTTAGCTAAATATTGATTATTTTCCCAATATACTGTAAGTCAACATGTTAAATATTCAGTGCATGTATGTATAACTTAAAAATGTCTTTCATAGCTTAATGGTTTTAAGAAAAGGACACATATTCTTTATGAAGATCCATAAATGATAAAATTGATAAATTTTTCAAATGTTTTAGGTTGGTTGCACAAGAAAATAATAATAATGACATGATGTCAGAATAATGTTATATATTATGGCAAACTCAAACTAATAACCTCCAGGGTGTTCAACTTCCATGAAATCCATTTCATATCTCATCTATTATGGAGGATCTGTGAAAAATAGTTTACTATTCCCTTTCTGAGATATTTGGCAATGCAGGGCTGGCTCATGAAAGCAAAGAGATTAGATACTTCATTTTCAAAGGGTAAAATCTGTGAAAGCTGTTTTCTAATTCAAGAAATGTCTGCGTGATAAAAATCCCTCCATGCAAATAATATGGGCGGAACAAAACCTAGTCATTTTTCTCAGTTTTCAAAATACTTTTTTATCATTTAAAGAAGTACACTTCTCAGAGGGCTATATCTACATACACAAAACCAGGTATATACGCTCACACAGGTGAAGTTTACTTCTTGAAAACATTCACCCTTGGAGTTGTGTAGCCCTCAGAGAAAGGTTTTGATCCTTCCACATTTAGGAAGTATCATCAGATATTTACGACTATGTTGCATCCAAAGTTCTAGTTGGGTAATGATGAAACCCACACTGAACAAATAAATTGTTTAAACTTGCTCATCTTGGGCTTCCCAGGTGACTCTAGTGGTAAAGAATCCACCTGCCAATGCAGGAGACATAAGAGACACACATTTTGGACATGACACGACTGAAGCGACAGTACGCAGCACGCACAAAGCCCTCTGTGAAACTCTGAGTCAATGTGTTAAATATTACCTGATGGGCACATGAGCATGAGAAGCAAAAGCTTTCACTGGATCAGCAATGGAAAGGACTCTGTAACCAATATAATGCAAATGCCTTTTCCTAGGGCCTTTAGAAGTATTTAAAACCTTCCATATTTTCTTTTTGGCTTGTATTGCCAGTTTTATCCCCCACAAAGGAACCTCCTCTGGAACATGCTCTCTGTTTGAATATTCTTGGGTTCCTGCTGATTTTCTTTTGCACCATGTCATTTCACACAATGCTTGGGCTCTAGCTTATTTACATCTCATCTATTAGTTTGTGGCATTCCTAAAAATTAAGCCTCAATGCTCCTACAGCTGTATTTCCAACAATGGCCTGAGTCAACACTGTGTGTGTATTACTCTCTTTTATACATCTCGCCTCCCTTGCTACAGTACATATCTATAAAGCCTTGTTTATTTTCTGTCTCCAAAAATCTAGTCCAAGCCTTGCAGAGTGAGCAGAAATCAAACGAATGCCTAGTTTATTTCAAACCATACACTATCCAGACATTCCATGCAAAAACAAGCAGAGGAAAAGGACCCTCTAATCTGAACAATCTTTGTTTATGAAGCTTTCTAATTCTTTTTCTGTCTTCATCCAGAAATTTCTTTTTAATTTTTTTCCTTCTGTCACTTTCTCCTTTAAGCAACAGTACAGGGAAGTATATTTTGTTGAATTCCATTATTTTTTCCTATCTTCTAGTATCATTTATGGAACAGCACAATAACAACTCATGGAAATATAACATTTGGCAACATTTTTTTCACTCCCTGAATTCAAAATGTAACTACAAGATTGAACACGCCACAAATTTGTTTTGAAGATTTTCTTTCAGAATCTCAGCAGATGTGAAAATGCAAAGAAAACAGTTCAGAAGTTCTCACCCATCTGTTACTTTCCTGTCATTTTCATAGCCATAGTGACACAAAAGGTCTTTCCAACTATGTCTTTCTTCATGTGTTATCTCTATATTTCTGGGCTTTTCTCTCTCTCCATATTTGAAGACTACCTGCCAAAGCTGCAGAATCCTATAAAGTCCAGAATTCTCTTCTTTTCCCCACAGTGATTTTGCAGACTAGTTCTTTCCCCATTGCATGAGTTTATGCTGTGGACATCCTCCTCCTCCACATGCTCTTCTACTTCTTGCGTCTTTTCCTACCTCTGGAAGTCGTGTTTTTTTTTTTTTTTTTCCCCTCCCACTCTCTTCAATGTACTCCCCTCCCATCTCCCAGGGAAATTCAGAATGTTCTCTGAATTTGCTTGGCATAATTATCACTGGCTTCCCCCTTGATGTTGTTGACTCTTTTACAGATTCCTGAAGTTTAGAAACCTAATTTTCCTGTGATTCATGAACATCTGATTAGGAGATAATCTTGATATTCTCTTGGAATCACTAAATAACATTTTTTTGAGGCTTACTTTATTTGCTGCTACTGCTGCTAAGTCACTTCAGTCGTGTCCGACTCTGTGCCACCCCATAGACGGCAGCCCACAGGCTCCCCGTCTCTGGGATTCTCCAGGCAAGAACACTGGAGTGGGTTGCCATTTCCTTCTCCAATGCATGAAAGTGAAAAGTGAAAGTGAAGTCGCTCAGTTGTGTCTGACCCTCAGTGACCCCATGGACTGCAGCCTTCCAGGCTCCTCCATCCATGGAATTTTCCAGGCAAGAGTACTGGGGTGGGGTGCCATTGCCTTCTCCGTACTTTATTTGATTATATGGTAAATTGTCATATTATGATCTCTTTTTGTTGTTTCTATCTACCAATACTCTAATCCGCCCCTATCATTCACTGAAACCTTTGGTACACTGGATTTTTTATTCTTTTCTAACCAAACTCCTTTTATTGCTATACGCAATTTTTTGTGTCTATGCATGTACTCTCAATACTAAATTCAAAGTGCCCTGAGTGTCATTTATATTTACTCTAATAACTAATCCCTTTTAACTTAAAGACAATAAGATTCTTAGAACCAGAAACAGACCATAAAATATCAATAAGATTTTGATCATTTCACTGCCCCTTCACATTTATTAAATGAGATATAGATACTTGCTCTGCCCAACTCCTCATACTTATGAGAGAATCAAAATATTTTACATATGTGAAAATGCCATGAACACCATAAAAACTTCACAAATATGAAGTAATATGACCTTGAAAACCATCATTCTGTCTGGTATTCATGATTATGGAAGTGCATGTTATGATTTTAGATGCTCTATGGAGGAGCTTTCATTTTTATTTCAATGATTATGTAAATGATTTGCTCAATTTACAACCTAACACATACATTTAAGTGAAAATAGAGATCTAATCTGAGAACAGTGGTGCACCAGTATTGTAATGGCACTATCTGGAAGTACTTCACAGACTCACGAATTTTGAAAATCAAAAATTTGAACAACAAAATCACCCTGACAATCTTTCTCTTATCAGAGAAAGCAAACACAGTCTTTGTATGGAAAAATACAGCAATATCTCAAAACCCATGTTTAACGGTCATTTGGGTAGTATCAAACCCAAATCAGCACAGTGAGAAGTGAGAAAAAGTGCAGAGTAAAGGGAGTAAAAGAGGTAGTTATTCTAAAACATACATAAACATTTGCATTTAAAGAAGACTAGATATATGTATCAGAGAAGGCAATGTCAATCCACTCCAGTACTCTTGCCTGGAAAATCCCATGGATGGAGGATCCTGGTAGGCTGCAGTCCATGGGGTTGCTAAGAGTTGGACACGACTGAGCGACTTCACTTTTTTCACTTTCACACATTGGAGAAGGAAATGGCAACCCACTCCAACGTTCTTGCCTGGAGAATCCCAGGGAAGGCGGAGCCTGGTGGGCTGCCGTTTATGGGGTCACACAGAGTCGGACACGACTGAAGCGACTTAGAAGAAGCAGCAGCAGCAGCAGATATATGTATATGTGTAATTGAATCATTTTGCTATACACCTGAAAATATCACAACATTGTTAATCAACTATACTTCAATATAAAATAAAAAGTTTTTTAAAAAGAAATTTGCTTTAGTGTTCAAAAATATGATGAAAATGTGTTTATTCTTTCATTCATTTACCTGAAATATTTTCAGCATTTATCATGAGCTTGGCATGAAACTAGTTGCTGGAGACAAAATGATATGTGTTACCATTCCTAACCACTGCCCTCTTGAAAGTGAGACACTAATGGAAGAGAAATTAGTTAGTCTCAAAAATGAATGAAAATCACTAATTTGACAAGAGCTAACTAGGCAGACCTATAATAAGGCAATTTGATCAGAGAGTTCAGAAAAGACTTCTTTGAAAAAGTAATGCTCCAACTAAGATGTAAAAAATAATCATTAACTAGACAGAGAGAGGAGGAAAGAATGTCCATGTAAGAGTCATGATAAATGCAAAGGCCCTATGATGAGAAATCATGAAAAGTACATAGAATTGAAGGATCATTTCCTTCAAGAGAGTGAGGAGCAGCATAATGAGGGAACAAGCTAGAACTAAGGACTACGTAAGGTCTTGTAAAAGTCCGTGATAGAAAGGTGAAAAGTGAAAGTGTTAGTCTCTCAGTCGTGTCTGGCTCTTTGTGACCCTATGAGTCCATAGCCCACCAGGCTCCTCTGTCCACAGGATTCTCCAGGCAAGAATGCTAGAGTGGGTTACCATTCCCTTCTCCAGGGGATTTTTCTGACCCAGCGATTGAACCTGGATGTCTTGCAATGTAGGTACACTCTTTACCATATGAGGTGCAATTGATAAAATCAGCATCTTAATTTTTTAATTTTAAAATAATATATTGTTTTCATTAGGGAAACATATTTTTAATACATGTTAAGTAATTGTGTTTTCCATTCAGTTTCTTCTACCACTGTTTGTAGTAATAATATACATTTTCCTTTTTAAGGTTTTTAAATGAAAATATTGAGTCAACTTGAAGAAAACATAATTTTATAAATAATAATATAAGTGGTGTGAAGGTATTTTAAAAACCATATAGGTGTTATACGAATGACTAAAAAATTTGTGAAACACTACTTTAATCTAAATATGAATCTTTTAAGGAAAGAATTGAGCTTTACAGAGTACTTAAAATGAGCTTTGGAATTTTTATTATAAGCAATCAAATTTTTCATGGGAAAATGAAGCAAATAATAACAGTAATATGAAAGAAAGTGAAAGTGAAAGGCACTTAGTCGTGTCCGACTCTTTGTGACCCCATGGACTATACAGTCTATGGAATTCTCCAGGCCAGAATACTGGAAAGGGTAGTCTTTCCCTTCTCCATGGGATCTTCCCAACCCAGGGATTGAACCCTGGTCTCCCATACTGCAGGTGGATTCTTTACCAGGTGAGCCAGAGGGGAAGCCAGTAACAGAAATGCTGACACCATTTTAAAATATTTTAAAATCATTTATAAATAGAACTTTCATAGTTCTAGACACTTCATTTATCCTGTGACATATGAATATGGGACCAGATATTGATCCCTTTGTGTTCTTAGAGACACTTTGTTGCATAAATAAGTACTTTCTTATGAAAATATTTGAATGAGTTCTAATCCGAGGTCCTGACTTATGAAAAACCTAAAAAGCAAGTTTGATCTTTAGGCAATTCTGCTTCTAGTTAGGGTTGGGCAGAGTGCTCACAAACTTATACACCTTCTTTATAGGATTAGTGGTTTGGGATAGAATTTTCCAGGCTCATTAAGGATAATCCAAGTAAAGGAAGGAACAGTATTAGGAAGAGTCTCCTCAAAATTAAACCCTCTCTACTCTTGGATGCTTGTACTTCTAATCCAGATGATAAGTTATCTATCCTTGTTTATGTCATTTCAGAATTAGAAATACTTCTAAACCAACCTATTGGGCCTTGCTCACTGCCTTCTGCTAACATGGTGGCCCAGCTTGGAGTCCAAAGTGTGTTAAACCTAAAAAGTTGGAACATCTCAAAGAATATGTTGTGTAAATGTTTAAAATATCTTCTGACTCTAAGACATATTTTATTTAAATTAAAACTTAATTTTGAATAGCTATTAGAACATGAAGTACAAAATTCAAAAAGCATGCATAAAAGTTCATACCAGTAAGACTCTAAGTCTCTTTTGCATCTTTGTCTACCAATAGCTTTCCCTCTGAAAGATGCAAGCTCTGTTACGTTACCTATTGATGTTAACAGAGGTATTAAATACATAAATATATGTATTGAATTGTGGCTTCCCTCATAGCTCAGTTGGTAAAGAATCTGCCTGCCATGTAGGAGACCAGGGTTTGATTCTTGGGTCAGGAAGATCCTCTAGAGAAGGAAATGGCCACCCACTCCAGTCTCCTCGCCTGGAGAATCCCATGGACAGAGGAGCCTGGAGGGCTACAGTCCATGGGATCACAAGAGTCAGACATGACTTAGTAACTAAACCACCACACATGTAATAAAGAATTATGAAGCAAATGACAGCACACCAGAAAAAAATTAAACCATCTCTTCCACTGCATTCTGAGTCTCCTATATTGTACTCTCTAATAATTTATTTCAAACCATTCAACATAAACAATTCTTCCTGTTTTACCTGTGGTATCAGTTACTAAGTGCGATTGGTGCCAGGAACTGTGCTAATGTCTACAGATTCATCATCTCACTTAATACTCAGAGCAAAACTATCAGGTTGGCATTTTCTTATCCCTATTTTAAGATGAGGAAATTGAGAATCAGTGATGGACAGGGAGGCCTGGCGTGCTGCGATTCATGGGGTCGCAAAGAGTCGGACACGACTGAGTGACTGAACTGAACTGAACTATCAATAATTTGGCCAAATCTGCAAGACTGGTAAGTGCCAGAGCCAGAACTGGGATGAAACCCAGGAAAATCTAATCCCTTAATGTGTGTGCTCTTCACCACTGTGAGATGCCTGTCTCACACACACACATAAACACACACACACTTCCACAAACACATGTGTACACACACACACACACGTGTATATACACAAATGTATAAATATATTCATTTAGGCATTTATAAAAATGCAAATGTCTGGAAATAATATAAACTCATGACCTTGGTGATTAAATGAAAAACATAAAGAAGGAGCTTAATTGATAATAAATATGCTTCAGGTCTCATTTGCCATTTCACTCTTTTGTAGTCTAGCTACTCGGGAACTTACTTCCCACATACTAATTACACAATATTAAATGTTTGTATTTCTACCAACCAAAACACAAACATGGGTACCAACAGCCTACAGATTACCTGCTGGTATATAAATCAATAAGAGATTATAAATTCCTAGGACTTCTTGATTGCATGTCAGATTCAGGAAGGACAGTTGCCAGAAAGCCACATTGCTTGGAACTATTTCTGAATTACTGGCACTGGATATTGCCATATCGATTTATTGATTAAAACAACAACAATGATCTACAGGCTCACGTGGCACCTGAAATAAGTCAGTGATTTTTTGTGCTACGCATTGTGCAAGTAGATTTTTTCATATAAAGTTATTACCAGGCATCCATTTAATTATTTTTGTAGAAATTATCTTTGGAGGAACTTCTTGGAAAAACTCTAAGGGTTGAAGTGAAACTTTTTACCTAATTTTCTTGTCATGAGGCCTTTAATCAAAAACAGCCAAAACATCATTATTACTGCTAAAAAATAATTCCTTAAGACTATAAAAGTTTCCCAATCGTTTAATTTTTTTAAAGTTACTTGGTCCTTGAAATGTAAATAAAAGAAGTGTCATGTTTCATGATTACTTAAAATGTCTTTCAGTGTAGAGTTTACCACTTCATCTCTAATTTATCTGAATTTTTGTTGGAAGTCCTAGGTTGTTTTTCCTGTAGAGCTGGAGTTTGATGATTGCATTCCAGTAGTGTCTTTAGCATGATTTTCTTTCTCTGTATCTCCTGCAATTTGTTACTCTAGAGAACTGATCAGATTTGTAAAGTATTTTGATGGTTTTCCTAAGTGGTGATGTGTATTTCCATCAGGTGGCACACAATGTCTCCAGTTGTCCTTTTGTGATATTATCACTCACTGATAATCATTGCCTATGTCCTTCAGTTCATTACAGATTGAAAAATGATGATATTCTAATTTTAATATTCCTCTTATTTTATCTGATAGAATTGTTCCTAAAAGGAGGAACATCCCCATATCAACTCTGCTGTAAGTATAGGTTATTTAGAAAAGGCAGAATAAATCCCAATCCCCCACATCTACTTACAAAATATTTGGTTCTTTAGCATCTTTAAAAAGCAAGCAAAACAATTTTTTATCACTGCTGAATTCATGGATTTAAACATTTTTTATGTATTTTAATACATTGCCGCTATTATTCTTAATGATACTAAAATGATTCCATATTTAGCTAGGCAGAGTCTATTCAGGTTTCCTCTTGAGTCTTAAAGACATTCTCCTTCTAGGTTTTGCCAACATTTTTCTGTTATGACAAGATGATCCCAGCTCATATTACACATTTCCTGTCTCAGACTGAGAAGCAACCATTTCTCCAAAGAACCCTTTCAGTGAAAAATGGTATTGAGAGATCACAGGGCACTAAAGGAACTTGTTCTTATTGGTCATTGATTTTATGTCATTTCATTTGCAAGATACCAGGAACATACATATGAATAGTGTGTATTTTTTAAAAATAAAATACACATGTATGTGTCTCTCATGTTATTTTTGATTTTTAAAAATTTGCTATTTTATATTATAGAGCATATTACATTATTCCAAAGTTCAATATGTATGTAGGATATATACAAAGAAATTCAGCTTCTTACCTGTAACCTATTCTCTCCCTCCTCCACTGATAAGTGTTTTAAAATTTTGTGGATAATACCTCTGATGTTTCACAAAGTACACTCACACACATTTGGGTACCCAAACTTTCTCAGATAACCTGCAAATAGTCAACATAATTTTCTTCATATCCTGATGATCACTCCATAGGATGACTATTCATTCCAGCTGTACGGTCTTACACAATAGAGGTTTGTTTGTTTGTTTGTTTTTCTTTTGGTAGCTTACTCAAGCAGTACACTATTGATAGGAGCTTGAGTTATTTCCAGTTTAAATTTTTTTAATGATTATAAACAGTGCTACAATGAAGAGTTTTGTCCAAATAATTTATTTTGTACTATTGCCACGCAATGACTTGATTTTATAATAATCATTTTAAGGTAGGTAATTGCTTTATTTAATAAATAAAGATAACTATTGATTAGAAAATGAAGTGCTAATAAAATAATTTTAATCAATTGGTCAATTGATTGATCTAATCAAATAATTGTAATCCATGCTGCTGCTGCTACTGCTAAGTTGCTTCAGTCGTATCCGACTCTGTGCCACCCCATAGATTGCAGCCTACCAGGCTTCCCCGTCCCTGGGATTCTCCAGGCAAGAACACTGGAGTGGGTACTGGTGAACAAAACTAGGATAGAGACAGGGTAATGTCTCTTCATATTTAATTTGCCTGAAAGTCAAATCCTAAATCAGTTGCAAAGCCTATGATAAATCAGACCACCCTGGGCATGGTGTCCTCCAGAAATTTGTCCAGCCAGATTCTGACCTCTAATTCTCTGATATTAGGCCTCTGCTTTCATTGTGTTCATCTGTTTTTTTTTTGTTTTTAATTCTTGCCCCCTTGCCTTTTCAGTCAATTGTCCTTCACAATAAACCATTTAAGAGAAAAATTAATGTTTAATAGTTTCAGTACTTGTGCTATAGAGTGAGGTATCAATATCACAATACTCAAGTAACTTGGCACATGATTAAGGTATTAAATAGTTTTCCAGGCATTCCCTCATAGTGATGGGAAAAAAGAAATCTCTTAACTCTTTAAAACTCTGCCTTCTGGATCCCTGTTCACCTGGCCTGGCCTGGCTCTCTCATCTCCTTCAGGACTTCCCTGGTGGTCCAGTGGCTAAGATTCCTCACTCCCAGTGCAAGGAACCGAGTTTGATCCCTCGTCAGGAAACTGGATCCCACATGCTGCACTAAATAAGAAGAAGAAAAAGAAAGATATCCCATCTCTCTTATAAGGATGGCCTGATTCAGTTTATTTAGTACACTACTACACTTAAATTGATGTTTGATAGAATCACCTGGCTTACCAATTTGCTTCAGAGCATTCCTATTGGTTCCCCTGCACAACATTTTAAATTATTTAAAGTATAACATTTGTGTTATAACGTATCTATCACCATTTCTCTTCTGGATTGCCTCTGAATTGACAGTTCATTTTTCAGGGAGAGTGAAGGTGACCTTTAAGCCAGAATCTAGGATCTGATTTTCATACTGTTAGAATGGCTGCCTGGAGGTATGCGACATCATATATGAATGTCTGCATCCTGGCTTCTCTTTGGTCCAGAAGCAACTCATTATTTCTAAATAATCACCTAATGAAGGATTTGTTTCCAATTTAATGTCTTTCTCTAAGATGGAGCAGAAAAAAACTATTGTTTATTGGTGGTGTGTTGCTCCTCTAAAGATTTAATCATTTATACATAATTTGTACTCTTATGTGAACCATTAGACGATAAAGGGTTGTAAGATAGAAAAAGTTTGACACAAGAGCTTCTACTCATTGCTTGGTCATGACCAGTGTCCATCCACTGCTATACTCAAATCTGAAAAGATATAAATCACATCAATTTTTCTATCAAATCAGAGTCAGTTTGTTTCAACATTTCATGCATAATCTGGACAAAATCTTCATAGTCAAATTGCTCATTTTTAGAAAGAGCTGACAGAAATGAGGGCTTCTCTGGTAGCTCAGATGGTAAAGAATCTGCCTACCATGCAGGAGATGTGGGTTTGATTCCTGGATCAGGAAGCTCCCCTGGAGAAGGGAATGGAAGACACTCCAGTATTCTTGCCTGGAAAATTCCATGGACAGAGAAGACTGGTGGGCTACAGTCCAGGGGGTTGCAAAGAGTTGGACACAACTGAGAGAACAACACACGCTGACTGAAATGATTCTAAACCTTGATTGCATGGTGTACTCACTTGGGGAATTTTTCAAACTCCCCAGGAAGCAAGACAGATCAGTTAAGTCATAATCTCTAGGAGTGAGATCCAGCCAACTGTAGTTTGTAAAGCTCTTCAGGTGATTCCAAGGTTCAACCAACAGGAAACAATTTAAAAAATGCTTTTCTCTAAGGCTCATACATTTGCAACTGAGAATCACTACTTGATAAGCAAGCCATGGCTAATAAGGAAGTTTGTTACCACACAGAGCAGAAAAGATTTTGTGAATCAATGTTATCTGTCTGTAAAACAGTCATTCATCATAAACCTCATCAACTAATCTACTGTTTATAATTTAGAAATAGCTACACTAAAATAATATTTTGAAGAATAAAATATAACCTGTCTCTATATTGTGACATTTTGGAAAAGAATTAAGTACTAATATTTAAACCACTTATTCAATATCAAATAAAACCCTAGGAATAATACTCAGTTTGCCCAAGAAATTTGATTAGTGTAGCATTCATAATAGTTACCCTCCAAATCTATTTGGATGCTGATATTCCACTTTATAGAGTTTTACTTTTATCTACATACAAACTTCTTTAATGGAAATTGCCCATATGCCATACAATTCATGGTTGACTTATTTTACATTTGCTTAACAGCCTTATTCCATGATTTAAGGGGACATTTGTAAGGGCAAAACAGTCAAAAATATTTAATAACACGATGGTTTTCAAAGGGCACTCAAAGGCAAAATGTGAATATGACATTTCAACATTGATTAGTAACATGAGTATAATGCAGATATTACATCTAAGACTAAATTCAGCACATCAATTTTGTTCATGACATACACAGATTATTCCTAAGTGAATGATTAGATTTTATTTTTTATAAGGAAAGTGACTTTTTTTTGACATATGAAGAATAAGGTAACATTTGTTTATATTTGTATGTAAGAGTTTGAAAATTCAGGTTGCTTTCAATTCCCATCATGAAAATATTAAAATCAGTATATTTTTAATTCGTAAGAGGTAATACCAGCTGCTTCATTATGCAGCATTGTATTTGCTTGGGGATTTAACTCATATGCCTGGGAGCATATGCATTTTAGAAAATATTTTTAGTAAACATTTGGATGTTGTCAGACATAACTAACACTGGAGAGACTGTGTACTTTATTATTTTAATTTTATTTTAGCATGTGGCTGTATGTCATTATATTTCCTTTAAGGGTTATATTGATATATGACTACTATATATAGGTAAATAATGAAAGTATATATGTCTATACATGTATCTACATATATACATATCATATGTGTGTGTGTATATATATATATACATATACATATCAGAATCCCTAGAGAAAATATGGCAAATCACTAATGCGATTCACAAAGATAAGACAGCATTTGTTACTTACGAAGATCTAATTGTGTTAGTAACATATATGCTGGTGTTCTGTTATTTTTAGCAATATTCCATACTATAGACTTGGACAATACTTGAAAGAAAATTTAAGTACTAGTTGGCATGTGTTCAGTTTCTATGAAGTTCACATTTTCTGCAATACATTATCAAGCAGAAATATTGCTAAAATTTCTTTTATCAGGGACATAGGCAAGCGTGACAAGTGAGGCTGAGTTAAATATATGACAGCACAAGGCTGTAAGAGGAGAGAATCTGTAAACAAAACCTCTTACTGGAACTGAACAAATGCTGGGAGTCTCATCCGAGCACCGAATGAAGATTCAATGTAGTGGGCAGAACATCAGAGTGTCTGGCAGCAAACTGCAAACTGTCACTCCCTGAGCACTTGCCAGCACAGCATGAGATCACTGGTACTCTCACAGGTAGGTGTTGCAAACAATGAGGATTCCAGGTGAGATTCCCAAAGGAATGTCAGCATCACAAAAGTTCACCCGCTGATAACAGGCAACAGCCAAAAATGTCTGGAGCAGGATTGAGTAATAGGGATTTGGAATGGCAGGAGAATAAAACTAACAAAACCAAAAAAGATCTGAAGGTTAACTATTATAATTGGAAAGTAGGTGAGAATGACACATCAGGTATAAGGAAGAAGTTTGCTTACAGCCAGGGACCAGGCTTGGGGTCAGACTCAATGAAGCATCAATTACTAGTTAGCACCAATGTTCATATATCCTTCCTGACTCAAGACAAGATTGGTTCCTGATACTCTGGGATAGAACTCTGCAGGGGACAAAGGGTGGGATTCAAGTGGTCTGGGATGGAAAAGACTAGCGACACAAAAGTTGTGAACAGATAGCATTTCATATGGGTACCAGAATTGAGGACACAAATGTCATTCCCATGGACATAACTTTTAAAACAATCGGCAAGCATGCTTCTGTGAAGTAAACAGCAGTCAGGATTTGGGTCTACAGCCTTTCTGAGAGAGCCTACTGTATGACCCAGAGATGTTTATATCAGACCCCTGCCTACAGAAATAACTTCAAGTGTTTTACTCTGAACTGTCAAGAAATTCTAGGTCCATCAGGTTTCTTAATGGTGTGTTATCACTTACATCTAGATAAGATATAAGGAACTCAGATACTTTCATTTTGTGTAAACAATCCGGGGACAATGCATTTTCTGCATCTACTACACATTACCTATTTTCCAAACATGAATTATCACAAACAATAAGTATTAGAATACACAAAGTTTTTTTCCTCCATTCACATGATGGTGACTTTGAGTTATATCACATCCCCAAAATTTATTTTATTTTCTCTGTTTTTTTACTTCTGAAAATGTACATTTTGAAGGGCAGTATAGAATGGCATAAACAACTAGGTAACTTATATTTATAACAATAAATTTATACTTTTAAAAAGGATCTTTATTGTTAATACCAAATTTTAAATATATATATTAATGAAGCTATATATCTTAACTTCTAGAATTCAAAGAAAAACCAGTTTAATTATGATCACTAAGATTGTTTCCTACATCTAAAAAAATATAAAGCTCAATCATCACAAAATTTTTCAATAGTGATATCACAAATATTATTTTTTTTTTCCTCAGCTGTAGTCATTGGAGTAAAGTTTTATTTATTGCAGAAAAATAGTTTTGTAAACTTTCTCTTTCACAACTTAATTTTTGAATAAAAGTACAAAAAAGACTTCAAAGCTTTCACCACTTAACACAGTTTTCCCAGATTTTAACAGCCTAATCATTTTGTTGTTGTTGTTTCACACAAAGAAGCTTTATTCCATTTGAGCCAAAATGTTTTTTAAATGCTTGGTTTTCAAAATTAAGTTTTATCTTTAAGAAAATGTATGTAGTTTTTATATCACTTAATAACAAGAAAGGAGGTTTTAATTTAACCTCTTTGTAGTCTCCATGTCAATAAATGACAGATTTCTGCTATTTAATCTAGAAAAAAAGCCATACATTATCACCTCAATCTGGCCCAAGATAAACTTGTTAATAACTGAGATTTATGAATATTTATCATGTGACAAGTGGTCGACAAGTGGTTAAAGAGACAGTACAGCTTTAATTTTCAGGTAGCATTACTGATAGCCATGCAGCTTAACACTGATAATCAGACTGACTGAGGCTTTAGAAACACAGGCTTGTCTGAATTTGTCATATACCTTCCGTGAATCTTTTCTTCCTAGCATTTCAAAATACTCTGATCTCCACTGAAAATTACTCAAAACCCTTTTTGGAGACAAAGATTTAGTCTTGACCAAAGCTTCTGCAGGATGCAAAACTGGAGCTGGAATCAATGAGAACATTTGAAATACTAATTCATCATAGTTCCTTAATGGAAAATACTAGGAGACCCGGAACAGAGACCTTTGAAATATGATACTGTCTTGAAAGACATGGCATGCTATTATAAAGCAAAATAAAATTCCACATTCCAGAACCTCAAGTTCCTTCCAGGTTTTGATTTGAGTTAGTCATTTTTCTGCTCCTTCTTTCTCATTCCTAGTGCTTTCCAGTGTGTGATCTATTGATATATTCCTGAGAAAACTTTCCACTGAGTTGAAAGCCTGAGAACTTTAGTTTGGATGAATGATAATGAGCACTGTCAAAGAGGCAGTAAAATTGAGTCCTTGGTCCTGGCTGCTGAGCTGAGAGCTGCAGGAGTTAATTGTGTGAATGGTAATGAGACCAGGGAGGCAGCAGATGCTCGCGTGCCTTTACAATCCAAATCCCACCAACAAATTCCTCCCACAGAAACTTTGAGGGACATCTTGGCACCCTGGAGATGGAGCTAGACCCAGCCACAGCCACATGCCACCTGCTAAACCTATTGTTTAAAAAAAAAAAAAAGGCCCATTACAATAACAAAGTTGTTTGCCTTCTTTTGCAATGACTTTATGACATCAGTTTTACCATAGTAGAGGAATGGAAGGGAAAGGAACATCTGATTCTTTAGAGAGAAACATTTGCACCCCAAACAGTTGACTTACATGAAAAGACTGATGTTTTGTGTATGATGCATACTCCTCTGATAAACCATGCCTGCCTTCTCATCTTGTAACTCCCCACAGAATATTTATAAGGCCATGTGGTTTTTAATGACATGAAGAGAAAGGGCCATGTCTGTACCTACAGAAAAATCAAGAGAAAAAGGTTAGGATGTAGATTTTTTACCAAACATATTCATTTCTGAATTAAAAAAAAACTCTAAATGAAAATAAAAATTCTTGACCTTTTAAATTATCTTAGCCAAAATGTTCTGTGAATGATCTATCTTTAACAAATTAGAATTTTACTGAGGATTCAGTAACTGAATCTTTTTTTAAATATCTTAGATTGGAAATCCAGAATGCCCTGTCTTAGAAAAATGAATAGTCAGAGTGGAATCAAGCAAAATTAGAAGAAACCCTCAGATATTGGGTGTTTAGGCTTGTGGGACAGTATTCCACATGACAGTTTAGGGCTCTCCATGAGGACAGTAATAATGTATGATGCTGTGGGAAATTCTATTATACATTACTTTTACTTTTGAGGATGTATACACCTGCTTTTCAGAAATGATGGTGTTATATTCCTTGTAGGAAAAAAAAGTGGCCTATTTCTAGTATTGGAGAAATAGGGTTAGTTTCAATGGTGACTGCAGACACGGTAGATTAGTCACATTAATCCTGCCCTAGAAGAGAGGCTCAGTGTCTCTATCCAGGTTAAATAAAAGCTGCCTCACACCTCACTTTTTGTTCAGCTGGTTGACCCTCATTATTATAAAAGCAATTAGTCAGGCTGGAATTTCTGAATTCATTGGACAAACCTTTGATGATACTGCATTAGCAATACAGGTTTGAATTAGAAATATTTGCATGTTTTCTAAATTGCTATCACTATCATCACTGCAGGTTTGGGACTGTTCAGACTCTATGGTGCTAGATTATTCGGTCTGTAAAGACCCAAGTTTCTATAGTAAATAAAGAAAAACTGTGTTCTTTTCATAATAATAAAATATGTGCTTCTGACTTACTGAGAAGTCAGATATGGAAGCATGTGGGAGCAATATGTAAATGCCAAGCAAGCTGTTTATGCTGGGATCTGCTCCTGCATAATAATCATAGTCCAATGCCAGCAGAAACCTTTTGAATTCAAAACACTGTAGAGTTTCAGAAAAACAGAAAGAACCACAGCAAATGTTGTAGTTGCTGATTATTTCTGAAAAATCTCAAATGTTTACTTTTTTCTTTTTTTGCATGTCAGGGATTTCTATAACCTTAATACTATTCAGTAAAATCATTTTAAAACAGCTTCATCCCACTTTGGTGAACTGCTCTGAATAAAAATGGGGGGAGGGTGTTGAGCTTTGCTTTGCTTTCTGTATTTCTAGTACTAGAATAACACATTAAAACAGAAATGCATAGCCATTTTAAGAAAAATTGTATTGGCAACTGTGGAGACAGAGAATTTTATTTTATTATTTCATTAAATTAATGTTAGAAATTCAGACCTCTGTGTACTTAATGTGCAGGCTATATATGCTTCTTAAAATTTAAAGAAAGAGTTTTATTGTTTTTTATTTACTTAGAGGGTTAAATCCTATACTTTTGGCTGAGAAAGATGAAGCACATTTGTTTGCCTTAAATGATGTTACTTTCTTTGCCAGGAACATTAGTGTCTTTCATCTAGCCTCACAACAGAAGGCTGAGTTTCTAGAAAAGTTTGTCAAAACAAATAATATACTCTTGAGTACTCAATGTAAGCAGGATATCCAGGTGCACTTTTATGTCTTCCTTCTGAATTTAGGATTCTATCCTTTGCACAAGAAAATACTTGTGGAGAGTGACTTTTCACTGGGAAGACCGGCAATGGTATGAACAATGATGTAACATCAAAGAGTCCTTGAGTGGGAAGTAGGTTCCTTTGATCTCAGGTCAGTTTCTCTTGTACCACATTATGCTACTCCCTTGTGTCAGTCCCCTGGTTGGCTTTTGCTCAAACACTGGAATGTTTCTGATTATAACATAAATAGAAATATCAATGGCTACTCGCCTTTCCTCAGTTTCCCAGACTTTCTAGCTGCATCGTTTAAGCCACAAATGACTGATTTGTGTTTTCTTCTAGATGAAGCTGGTCTCAGAGAAACCAGGATACCTGGGAGACTGGGAGATTTAGACTCAGAAGAATATTACTTCTGTCTTTCTTTACCTCTTCTATTTTTCCCAGCTCTGCCTAAGAATCACTTTAATTACTCTTGTAGCATTGATAAATTTTAAGAATACCATCCAAAGGACAAAACAGTGATAATTTTTTTGTTGTTACAAGGACCGTAATATTTTTCCATGAGATAATGCACTTCAATGGGTACTGATATCTTCCCCTAAAGCTTCATTGTTTTAAAAAAAGGAAGAATTCAAAAGTGGGACAGTATTTTTCATTTAATAACTAAGAAACAAATAAATATTACTATATCAGAAGTAGGTTTTGGATGCAAATAAAAATATACAAATCCTTAGTTTCTTTAAATAAAATGGTTCTAGGAGTAATGTGGCAGACAGCAGTTGCTCTCCATTCAACAGCCACTTTCCTCTACTCTGTTAATTGAATCCCAATATTTTAGCATTTTATATGAACTGAAAGAGCTCTTCCAGGACCCCAGGGCTAAAATGTATTAGTTTAGGCCAATTATGACAATTCCCTTCTTCTTGCAAGAGGTTGAAGGATCATCACAAGACATAAATCTGAAAAGAGGTTTCAGAGGATATCGGTGGAAGGCTCCTAGAAGAAAAAAACTCTATAAGGGAAATACTACCTTATGAACTCTATATTCAGCTGATGGGAAGACATCTCCCAGACTGTGATAGCCATCTCGGGAAGGAGGAAGAACTCATGTCAAAAAGGATCAGGCAGCATATTCAAGATGAACAGAAGGATCAGAGAAACAGGGTTCAAAACGGCATCACTAAGCTGCTTAATTACTGAGGTCGGTAGGAGCCCAACATGCTACTGGAGATCAGTGGAGAAATAACACCAGAAAGAATGAAGGGATGCAGCCAAAGCAAAAACAATACCCAGCTGTGGATATGACTGGTGATAGAAGCAAGGTCCGATGCTGTAAAAAGCAATATTGCATAGGAACCTAGAATGTTAGGTCCATGAATCAAGGCAAATTGGAAGTGGTCAAACAGGAGATGGCAAGGGTGAACGTCCACATTCTAGGAATCAGCAAACTAAAATGGACTGGAATGGCTGAATTTAATTCAGATGACCATTATATCTACTACTGTGGTCAGGAATCCCTTAGAAGAAATGGAGTAGCCACCATGGTCAACAAAAGAGTCCAAAATGCAGTACCTGGATGCAATCTCAAAAACAACAGAATGATCTCTGTTCATTTCCAAGGCAAATCATTCAATATCAGGTAATCCAAGTCTATGCCCCAACCAGTAATGCTGAAGAAGCTGAAATTAAACAGTTCTAAGAAGACCTACAAGACCTTTGAGAACTAACATGCATAAAAGATGTCCTTTTCATTATAGGGGACTAGAATGCAAAAGTAGGAAGTGAAGAAACACCTGGAGTAACAGGCAAATTTGGCCTTGTAATATGGAATGAAGCAGGGTAAAGGCTAATAGAGTTTTGCCAAGAAAATGCACTGGTCATAGCAAACACCCTCTTCCAACAACACAAGAGAAGACTCTACACATGGACATCACTGGAGTAACAGGCAAATTTGGCCTTGTAATATGGAATGAAGCAGGGCAAAGACTAATAGAGTTTTGCCAAGAAAATGCACTGGTCATAGCAAACACCCTCTTCCAACAACACAAGAGAAGATTCTACAGATGGACATCACCAGATGGTCAACACCGAAATCAGATTGATTATATTCTTTGAAGCCAAAGATGGAGAAGCTCTATACAGTCAACAAAAACAAGACCAGGAGCTGACTGTGGCTCAGATCATGAACTCCTTATTGCCAAATTCAGACTTAAATGGAAGGAAGCAGAGAAATCCGCTAGACAATTCAGGTATGACCTAAATCAAATCCCTTATGATTATACAGTGGAAGTGAGAAACAGATTTAAGGCCCTAGATCTGATAGAGTGCCTGATGAACTATGGAATGAGGTTCATGACATTGTACAGGAGACAGGGATCAAGACCATCCCCATGGAAAAGAAATGCAACAAAGAAAAATAGCTCTCTGGGGAAGCCTTACAAATAGCTGTGAAAAGAAGAGAAGTGAAAAGCAAAGGAGAAAACGAAAGATATACTCATCTGAATGCAGAGTTCCAAAGACTAGCAAGAGAGATAAGAAATCCTTCATCAGTGATCAGTGCAAAGAAACAGAGGAAAAGAATAGAATGTCAAAGACTAGAGATCTCTTCAAGAAAATTAGAGATACCAAGGGAACATTTGATGAAAGATGGGCTCAATAAAGGACAGAAATTGTATGGACCTAACAGAAGTAGAAGATATTAAGAAGAGGTGACAAGAATACACAGAAAAACTGTACAAAAAAGATCTTCATGACCCAGATAATCGCAATGGTGTGATCACTCACCTAGAGCCAGACATCCTGGAATGTGAAGTCAACTGGGCCTTAGAAAGCATCACTACGAACAAAGCTAGTGGAGGTGATGGAATTCCAGTGGAGCTGTTTCAAATCCTGAAAGATGATGCTGTGAAAGTGCTGCACTTAATATGCCAGCAAATTTGGAAAACTCAGCAGTGGCACAGGACTGGAAAAGGTCAGTTTTCATTCCAATCCCAAAGAAAGGCAATGCCAAAGAATGCTCAAACTATTGCACAACTGCACTCATCTCACACGGTAGTAAAGTAATGCTCAAAATTCTCCAAGACAGGCTTCAGCAATACATGAACTGTGAACTTCCAGTTGTTCAAGTTGGTTTTAGAAAAGGCTGAGTAACCAGACATCAAATAGCCATCATCTGCTGGATCATCAAAAAAGCAAGAGAGTTCCAAAAAACATCTATTTCTGCTTTATTGACTATACCAAAGCCTTTGACTATGTGGATTACAATAAACTGTGGAAAAGTCTTCAAGAGATGGGAATACCAGACCACCTGACCTGCCTCTTGAGAAACCTATATGGAGGTCAGGGAGCAAAAGTTAGAACTGGACATGGAACAACAGAGTGGTTTCAAATAGGAAAAGAAGTACATCAAGGCTGTATACTGTCACCCTGCTTATTTAACTTATATGCAGAGCACTTCATGAGAAACGCTGAGCTGGAAGAAACATAAGCTGGAATCAAGATTGCTGGGAGAAATATCAATAACTTCAGATTTGCAGATGACACCACCTTTATGGCAGAAAGTGAAAAGGAACTAAAAAGCCTCTTGATGAAAGTGAAAGAGGAGAGTGAAAAAGTTGGCTTAAAGCTCAACATTCAGAAAATGAAGATCATGGCATCTGGTTCCATCCCTTCATGGGAAATAGACGGGAAACAGTGGAAAGAGTGTCAGACTTTATTTTTCTGGGCTCCCAAATCACTGCAGATGGTGACTGCAGCCATGAAATTAAAAGACGCTTACTCCTTGGAAGGAAAGTTATGACCAACCTAGATAGTACATTCAAAAGCAGAGAAATTACTTTGCCAACAAAGGTCCATCTAGTCAAGGCTATGGTTTTTCCAGTGGTCATGTATGGATGTGAGAGTTGGACTGTGAAGAAGGCTGAGTGCTGAAGAATTGATGCTTTTGAACTGTGGTGTTGGAGAAGACTCTTGAGAGTCCCTTGGACTGCAAGGACATCCAACCAGTCCATTCTAAAGGAGATCAGCCCTGGATATTCTTTGGAGGGAATGATGCTGAAGCTGAAACTCCCGTACTTTGGCCACCTCATGTGAAGAGTTGACTCATGGGAAAAGACTCTGATGCTGGGAGGGATTGGGGAAAGGAGGAGAAGGGGACGACCGAGGATGAGATGGCTGGATGGCATCACCAACTCAATGGACGTGAGTCTGAGTGAACTCCGGGAGTTGGTGATGGACAGGGAGGCCTGGCGTGCTGCGTTTCATGGGGTCGCAAAGAGTCGGACACGACTGAGCGACTGAACAGAACTGAAGAAATGTCCTATCTCTGTATATCTTGTGTTTTGACATAATAAACTCCTTTTTGTTGACACTTTGGCTGGGCTTTATACTTTTATCTCACATATTTCTAGCAATTATGAACATGTCATTATTAAGATTACAGTAATAATTAATGAGAAATATATATAATGGCCACTTGGTACATAACTGTGATTAACAAATATTACTTTTATTTTCACTGTGTTAAAACGTTGACATTTAACTGCTATGTAATGTATGACTATTTTAGGGTAGTACTTTCTATGAGTAACTCATTCTTAATTTACACTGTTAAATTTGCCTTCCTAATTATTAATACATTTTGGAGTACATATTTTCTAAAATGGTTTACTGCTTTGGGGCAGATTTTTTTTTTTAATTCTTTACTAGTTAAATGAGAATCTTCTTTTGAAATTAAATTCCTGAAGATAAAGAATACTGAATATAATTGGCTAATTCATTATAATTAACCTATCCAAATTCAAAATAAAGACTAATGATAATAAAAAGGTACCATGTTGCCACGATGATAGCCCATTATGTGCCTTACAGGAAACAGGCATTATTTTCAATGAAGGCCTATCAAATTTCCTCAGTTTTGTTCCAACTGAAACACTTTCTGTATAAATAACATACATTCATACTTAAGTAAAAAGTATGTATAAATTGTTCATTTCTTTTATAGGTTGAAAAAGGAATAGAACTTACATTTCCAGAGAGCAGCTATATCCCAAGTTTCTGGTGTATGTTCTAAATTTATTAATCATTGGTTTCCTTTATTATATGAAATTTTAATTATTCTTGACAAAGTTGCTATTTGACAGTAACGACTTTTTCTTTTCCTTGTGAAATTCAACATCCCTTAATTTGATAAAAAGATCTTACTCCACTACAAATCCTACATTGGTCCTCTTAAAATGGTTCAACGGTGGATGGTAACTGTGAAGTAAATAATTTCCCACAAATTCTAAGTAAATAAGAAATTGGATACTGAAGTTGCAACTAAGTTAGGCATATTTATGAATAGTGGGTTTTCTGTATAACTTTGATGGTAATAGACGTTATTTAAGCTTAACATCGGAGAAGGCAACGGCACTCCACTCCAGTACTCTTGCCTGGAAAATCCCATGGATGGAGGAGCCTGCTAGGCTGCAGTCCATGGGGTCGCTAAGAGTCGGACACGACTGAGCGACTTCACTTTCACTTTTCACTTTCATGCATTGGAGAAGGAAATGGCAACCCACTCCAGTGTTCTTGCCTGGAGAATCCCAGGGACGGCCGGAGCCTGGTGGGCTGCCGTCTATGGGTTCGCACAGAGTCGGACACGACTGAAGCGACTTAGCAGCAGCAGCAGCAGCAGCAGCAAGCTTAACATACTATATTAAAAAATGGGCTTCTCTGATAGCTCAGTGGTAAAGAATCTACCTGCCAATGCAGCAGGCACAGGTTCGATACCTGGGTTGGGAAGATCCCCTGGGGAAGGAAATGCAGACTCTAGTGTTCTTCTCTGGGAAATCCCTTGGACAGAGGAGCCGAGCGGGCTACAGTCCGTGAGGTCACAAAGAGTCAGACACAACTTAGCAACTAAACAACAACAGTATATTAAAGCCTTTAAAAAAGCTTTAACCCAATTTAATATATCCTAAAATAGAATTTATTTGATTTTTACTATTTAAGTGGATGCCAGTACTTATAACTGATATTAGTTTTCCTTTATACTTTTAGAAATGTTTTCTTAAGAGTAGACACTAATCTATGTATAGTAGAATGCTCTTAGTTGGAAAAAAAATGGTTAGATGAATGAGATATTTATTGGGAACACTCAGAGGTACTACATGTGAAAAGGATTTTAATATGAACACAAAAGATTTAAACATTGGCAACAAATTTTTGTCACACTTCAATTTCTATTTCTTTTAAATCTTGAGCTAGAAATAGTTAAGGATAAAAGTGTACTCAAGATCTGCTTTCCCATACCACTGAGTAATAAAGGACTATTTGCATGAAGAAAACAGAATGCAAATGTGCCATTTATATATACTTTACAGATACAGAACCCTCAATCGGGAATTCCTAAGCATACACATACATACAAACAAACATATATGTAATGACATTGGAAATATTTTTGCCTTCAGAAGTAGTTCCTCAAAAAGAATTAGATTTCTTTTTTTGAAAAGTATTCCCCTCCCAAATGAAAAGTGTACTTTCTAAATAGACGAGGACAGGGAGCAAACTGATATAATAAAACACTGAATCCAGAGGGAAGCTCAATTCCCTTTTCTTTCTATGACTTTAGCTAAATAGAGAAGTTTTCTTATATCACTTCTACTTACATTTGGGAATTAATGGAATCTAAGTCTCGGCCCTTCTGTGGTAATCTTCACCATATGCCTATTGACCCAATTGTCTAAACTCCCTGGAGGGGCAAAATCTCACAGCACACAGGATGTGAGTACCATTATGTTAGGGTTTCAACCACTCCAGACAATAGATTACTCTTTGCAGCATTGTGTCTCAATCTTTAACGTGCATAGGAATCAGCCTAGGATCTTATTAAAATGCAGAATCTGTTTGAGTAGGTCTGGGGTACTGTCTGAAATTCTGCATTTCTAACAAGCTTCCAGATAATGCCAGGCTGCTGCTCTCTGGACCGTAGACTGTATAGCGATGCTGTAAACTGAGAACTCAGACTCAGCTCACAGAAGGACTTGAGGTCCCCCAGAGTTCCTCGAATCTTCTCAGCAGTAACTTTTGGAATGCAGTGTGTAGGTTTAGTTTCTGCCTCAGGATATTGTCCTGATGAGAAAGAAATTTAAGAGCCTCTATGATAGTCCCGATGATTATTCCTAAAACCAACTCTGCTGCCATATAGTTGAAGTTTGTGATCTTTCTCAAATCTTGACTAGGCTCCTGATAAATGACCATTTCCAGAATACTGGATCTTAGGTACCAGTACCCATCTTGTTCTTCCATGTTAATAACTAATTTCATAACCTGTCTGCTTAGAAGACCTGAAGTCCTAAAATGAAAAGCTAACCTGTGTGCCTGGTATTCTGGAATCAGTTGATTGCCTGCCGCCAGCCCTTAAGTCATCTGCTGGAACTTGGCACTCTACCATTGGCAGGACATCCCAAATACTGATTGCTCACTCAGATAAAACTGGCCTAGCACCCGTCACTGCATTTCATGAACTCCATCTCTTCCAGGCCTTCCACTGATGCTGCCTCCTGGCACCTGCACAGCTCTGCCTGCAGGTGTGTGGTCCTCGTATGGGCATTTATCCCATTGTTTTGATCAGAATTCTTATAAAATCTATTTCTATTCTACAAGTCTCAGGATAATTTAGGATCCATTCTCATGTCTCAGTCCTAGATCTTATGTTGATAACTATGTTCCAATAAAGAGTTCATACTCTTTAGTGATATTATATTGTATATTCTTGAATAGGTTAGAAAATGGAATACAGGGAGAACAACATGAACTTCTTTTACCTGTATTGTAGTATTAAATACATTTCTATGTTTTAGGGTCTAGGTATACTTAAATAGGTTTACGGATCTTATGGAATTTTCTTCAGTGAACCACCAAGTTTTCAAGATCTTCATGGATCATTACTATTAGCTTTGTCGACTATGGCTCACAATTGGCCTTCATAAATCAAAAATGGGGAGAGGTTCATCTTTCCAGCATAACATTATATAAGTATCTAAACCAAAAGCTTGAAAAGCAAGAAGGACTGTGGTTATAATTCACACTCCTTCCTCCTCCCCTCCAATGGATATTAGGAAGAAAACAGACACACAGAGGCTAAGGAAACTAACCTTTGTTTAGTGTTTACTCTCTCTGCTGTGTGTTTCTTCTATACAGTTTTAAAAATTCTTACAAGACTTCTTTATAGCAAACAATGATTAGTCCCACAGGATTAGCTAGATTGGGAGAAGATAAATAAACTGTTCAAGATTATACAATTATCACCTGATGGTACATGTATGGAGAAAGAAATAGCAACCCACTCCAGTATTCTTGCCTGGAGAATCCCAGGGATGGCGGAGCCTGGTGGGCTGTCGTCTATGGGGTTGCACAGAGTCGGACACGACTGAAGTGACTTAGCAGGTACCTGTATTGGTGCATGAGTTGGGCTCATATAAAAAGTCAAGATTTTCATTTTAAATAGTTTCAGAGTATTGAGATTTCTTAACTTTAACTACTTCTGGCTGGTAAAGCTTTTGCTCTTACATCATTTCCCAAGATATATAGTAGAGTAACTATTAGTTTTGTTACAAGCAAGAATGTAAGTTCCTCCTACAAGGCATTTCACAACGAATGGCATGAGAAAGGTTATCATGGTATGCCAATTTGCAAAAATATTGTGAGATCCCACAGTAATACAAATTAATAACTAAAATATTTAAACAAAATTGACATCTATTTGTAACACAATGGCACCCCACTCCGGTACTCTTGCCTTGAAAATCCCATGGACGGAGGAGCCTGGTGGGTTGTGGTCCAAGGGATCGCTAAGAGTCGGACACGACTGAGCGACTTCACTTTCACTTTTCACTTTCACGAATTGGAGAAGGAAACGGCAACCCACTCCAGTGTTCTTGCCTGGAGAATCCCAGGGATGGGGGAGCCTGGTTGGCTGCCGTCTATGGGGTCACACAGAGTTGGACACGACTGAAGCGACTTAGTAGTATGATTTTGTATTCCAGGACCAAAAAAGTCACTATTGTTGATGTAATGGAGACGTACACGAGCTTTACAATTGAGTCTTACCCTTCCTCTCTTCCTCAGTAGGAAAAAGGAAAAGTGAAAGTGTTAGTCACTCAGTCATTTCTGACTCTTTGTGACCCCATGGACTGTAGCCCACCAAACTTCTCTGTCCATGGAATTCTCCAGGCAAGAATACTAGAGTGGTTTGCCATTTCCTTCTCTTGGGATCTTCCCAAGCCAGGGGTTGAGCATGGCTCTCCCACACTGCAGACAGACCCTTTACCCACTGAGCCACCAGGAAGCACCTTCAGTAGGAAAGAAACCATTAAAGATTTAGAGTTATAAAGCTTTGTTTTTGCTGGGCTTCCCTGGTGGCTCAGACAGTAAAGAATCTTCCTGCAATGCCTGAGACCCTGGTTTGATCCTTGGGTCAAGAACATCTAGAGGAGGAAATGGCTATCCACTCCAGTATTCTTGTCTGGAGAATCCCCTGGACAGAAGAGCCAAAAGTTATCACGAGAAATGACATCGTAGAAGTGACTGGATATATACCCTATGCCAGCTGGTATCTTTTCTCTAGGTTTAGCAATTTTCAGCCAACTTAGGCTGATGAGGTAAAAGGATATTTGTGAATAAAATATGCACAAGAGGGTGGAAGTAGCTGAGATTCTCCTCCAGGAACCGGAGTGGCTATCATCACTTAGAATGCCACAGTCCTCAAGAGAAGAAGCCCTCTTCTTTCTTGTCAACAAAGGCCTCCATGTCACGCGAGTTTGGACACTAAGGAACATTCTATCACTGCTTCATCACTAGGATATCTAAGAAGTTGTTTCAGGGTCTATCACTTTTTCATGACTTTGTAAAATTCAAGAAGAAGAAAGTTAAATCCAATCATCATTAGACAACAACTAACAGAAGTTTATCAGTTTTCCTCCCCTGACACAAACCTTTCATAAACAGCAAGGGATATGAGGGACAGCTTTTTTTTTTTTTTTTTTAGGATTTTCTATTCAGGGCTACCAAATAAGGACATTTTGAATTGCTGGAACTAATCAAAAGTTTGAAGGAAAGATTTAGTTTCTATTTTGTACTTTTTGAAAACAAGTTTGAAAAAACAGAATAATATACACTAAGGAGAAATCAAAAGCAAAATACTATCATGTAGGTATACATATAATATATATAATTCCTCAGGGAGAGACTGACCAGCTGAAAATGAAGCAGTATTTGGTAAGGATGATACAACAAGAGAAAAAAGCCCTCCTGCATGAAAGGATTCAACATTCTTTAATGATTTACTCATGGAAACACATTTCTTATGGTTTATATTAATTTCTAATCAATTTCAAATATTTCAATAAGTTACTTCTGAAGCTCTTTTTCACAACAGTAATTCTGTTCAAGCTCAGTGTCAGAAATAAGTGAAAGATTTTTAAGATATTTTTACTTTTTAAGCATAGGAAAAATGTATTTTACATTAAGATAATCAAAACCATTGCTCTTGGGGTATTGGGAAGTAGACTTACCAAATCCAAAAAGAAAATTCTCCTAGAACTAATAGAATTAGGTTACCTTTGAATTTTCACCCCAACTTTGAATAGTCACTAATTCCTTTCTTTGCTCTTTTGGTGTCTGCAAAGGGGTTCACTAAAGCCTGAATTGATATAATTATTGGCTCAGATTGTTAGAGATCTAGGACAGATGGCTATGGGTTTCTAAAGTCCCAGTTGGTTGTGGTAGTTTTCCTAGTTTTGCTATAGGGTTTGGGATCAGCAATTTGAAAGGGCTACAAACTTGTAAAACAGTATTATTCATGGGGGCAGAATGTTCATCAGCGTGACCCAGTACTAAATACATTCATTATAGGCATTTCTATTCTGCACAATTTGCCACACAGCACTGGTTTCTGGAGGGGGGAGAAAAAGACAATGGCTTATAAAATGCTTTTGAATGCCTAAAAAGAAGGAGAATTCACGCTGAGACTCCTCTGCTTTCTTTTTTGGAAAGAATCTTCTTAGTTACTTTAGCTGAGCTCTGCTGAGAGTAAGCAAAGTGGAAAAATCAGAAAATTACTTTTTTTATATGTTTCTGGGGGGCAAAAGAGAGAGTGGGAGAAAATAAATGGGAAAAAAGTGACAGTGAGATTATGTGAAACAGCAAATATGCAAGTGGATGAAGACAGCTGAGGAATAATGCAAGAGGTATGAAAAAAAGCATGAAGAATAGAGCCATGATGATAAACTTAAAAGGAATTGCAGAGCAGAAAGAACATCATAAATAATCATATTTTCAAATAAGAATACCATATCAGTTTCTGTGACCTGGATAGAGCACAAACCTCCCTGGTATTTCCTTAGCATTTTGATGCACACAAAATGCAATTTTCAGCTCAGGCATCTTATTTTTCAATGTAAACAAGCTTTGGGTTTTTAAAATACAAATCCTAAAAGTGTTTTCGTAAATAATACATATATTATAAAAATTTGACTTGTAAATTTCTGAGTCCATGTCCCTCCAGTATTCATTGTGAAGATTCACCATGTATGGATAGTCTAGTACCTCTTCAGTAGAAATTGACATGCTAAACCATGAAATGTCTTTTACCAAAGGTAAATAGGATTTTTTGAAGTACAGGGCAAAGAAATATCATAGCCAATTTTGGCCAAACTCCAGGCAAGAAGTGTTATAAGGTAGAACTATATTGTTAATTAGTTTCGAATCTTAAGGTGTTCCTTTAAATCTTGCTAATTAAGAGAAATCAAGAGTGGAAAATAGCCTTTTTCTTATCTTCAAAGAAAAAAGATGAAAGAAAAACAGAAAATGAAACCTCTTTACTAGTTCTGTTCTTTAAAACAGAGCACAAGAAAATCTGCTTGTGCTCACAAAAGGAGAAAGACCCAAGTATTTACAGAGGGGGAGGGGAAGGAGGCGGGCAAACAAGCATAATTAGAAGCAAGTTTTCAAATTTTATTAAATTCCTCCACCAACAAAATGCACTTAGAGGTATTTTAAGTTAAACCAGTACTTAAGGACTATGAAAAGCAAGATGATTACATGTTTACGGAAGAAGAAAGGGCAATTAAGAAAACCAGGCCAATTAAAAATACCAAATAAATAAAGGCGACCAGAAGTTGATTTAAAGTTTTTCTTCTGTAATTTGTCTCTCCTTTGTCGTGGCACGCTCGCAGAAAGTGAATGCAGTAGATTCAGAGGAGGAAGGGAGAGGGGTGGAGGAAGGCAGGAGCAGTCACGGAGGCTCCCGCATCCTGCTCCCCCAGCCCCCACCGGCCTTGCTCTCCCAGGCTCGCTCTCTCCCGCGCCCCCAGCCCCGCCCCACCCCTCCCCGTCTCTTCCTTCTCCCACCCCCTCTCCAGTCTGCCGAGCCCTCGCTTTGGGGACTCCATCAGCTTTTGATTTGGAAGGACGCTGATTGGCTGGAAGCGATTCAACACACGCCGGGCAAGAGAGCTTTGTCTGAGTTGAAGTGAAGTTGTACAGATTTTAGACTGGAGTCAGCAATCACGGGCGTTTAGTCTGCAGCCGAGCAGAGAAAGGGAGAGAGAATCGCTCGGGAAAGATCCATTGCGGACTCCGCCGGCACCCTGCAATAGATGGATTCCGACTACACAAGGGGGAAAACGCGGAGGTGACACTCTCTTTGCCTGCCAAGAGGACGAACGGCCAAACAAATGCAAGGACTGGACTCCATGCCGGTAATATCTGGAAGGCGTGACACGGTGTGTATAAAGCAAAAGTTTGCGAGCTGTTAATTGCTGTGCTGTGTTATTAAGAGACGCTTTCAAGTTTCCGGTACCAAATATAGCTTAGCTTTAAGTTGCCAAAGGAAGTTGAGGGGATTGGTTTTCTGTTTTAACTTGCTCTGTGAGCGGAATCTCATAAACTGACCGATGTACCAAATGAATGCTAAAATGCACTTTACGTTTGTTTTTGCACTCTTGGTGGTGTCTTTCAACTTGGATGTGCTGGGCAAGAATTTGAAATACAGGATTTATGAGGAGCAGAGGGTTGGATCGGTAATTGCAAGACTATCAGAGGATGTGGCTGATGTGTTAGTTAAGCTACCTAATCCTTCTACTGTTCGCTTCCGAGCCATGCAACGGGGAAATTCTCCTCTACTCGTGGTCAACGAGGATAACGGGGAAATCAGCATAGGAGCAAAAATTGACCGCGAACAACTATGCCAGAAAAACTTGAACTGTTCCATAGAGTTTGATGTGATCACTCTGCCCACTGAGCATCTGCAGCTTTTCCATATTGAAGTTGAAGTGCTGGATATTAATGACAATTCGCCCCAGTTTTCAAGATCTCTCATACCTATTGAGATTTCAGAAAGCGCGGCAGTGGGGACCCGTATCCCTCTGGACAGGCATTTGATCCAGATGTTGGGGAAAATTCCCTCCACACGTACTCTCTCTCTGCCAATGATTTTTTTAATATCGAGGTTCGAACCAGGACTGATGGAGCGAAGTATGCAGAACTCATAGTGGTCAGAGAGCTGGATCGGGAACTGAAGTCAAGCTATGAGCTTCAGCTCACCGCCTCCGACATGGGGGTGCCTCAGAGGTCTGGCTCATCCATACTAAAAATCAGTATTTCAGACTCTAATGACAACAGCCCTGCTTTTGAGCAGCAGTCTTATATAATACAACTCTTAGAAAACTCCCCTGTTGGCACTTTGCTCCTTGATCTGAATGCCACTGATCCAGATGAGGGCGCTAATGGGAAAATTGTCTATTCCTTCAGCAGTCATGTGTCTCCCAAAATTATAGAGACTTTTAAGATTGATTCAGAAAGGGGACATTTGACTCTTTTCAAGCAGGTGGATTATGAAATCACCAAATCCTATGAGATTGATGTTCAGGCTCAAGATTTGGGTCCAAATTCAATCCCAGCACATTGCAAAATTATAATTAAGGTTGTGGATGTTAATGACAATAAACCTGAAATTAGCATAAACCTCATGTCCCCTGGAAAAGAAGAAATTTCTTATATTTTTGAAGGGGATCCTATTGACACATTTGTTGCCTTGGTCAGGGTTCAGGACAAGGATTCTGGGCTGAATGGAGAAATAGTTTGTAAGCTTCATGGACATGGTCACTTTAAACTTCAGAAGACTTATGAAAACAATTATTTAATCTTGACGAATGCCACGCTGGATAGAGAAAAGAGATCTGAATACAGTTTGACTGTAATCGCTGAGGACAAGGGGACACCCAGTCTCTCTACAGTAAAACATTTTACTGTTCAAATCAATGATATAAATGACAATCCACCCCACTTCCAGAGAAGTCGATATGAATTTGCAATCTCAGAGAATAACTCGCCCGGGGCATATATCACCACTGTTACAGCCACAGATCCTGATCTTGGAGAAAATGGGCAAGTGACTATACCATTTTGGAGAGTTTTATCCTGGGAAGTTCCATAACTACATATGTAACCATTGACCCATCTAATGGAGCCATCTACGCCCTCAGAATCTTTGACCATGAGGAGGTGAGTCAGATCACTTTTGTGGTCGAAGCAAGAGATGGTGGAAGTCCAAAGCAACTTGTAAGCAATACCACAGTTGTGCTCACCATCATTGATGAAAATGACAATGTCCCTGTGGTTATAGGGCCTGCACTGCGCAATAACACGGCAGAAATCTCCATCCCCAAAGGGGCTGAAAGCGGCTTTCATGTCACAAGAATTAGGGCAATTGACAGAGACTCTGGTGTGAATGCAGAACTCAGCTGCTCCATAGTAGCAGGTAATGAGGAGAATATCTTTGTAATTGATCCGCGGTCATGTGACATCCATACCAATGCAAGCATGGAATCTGTTCCCTACACAGAATGGGAGCTCTCAGTTGTCATCCAGGACAAAGGCAATCCTCAGCTGCATACCAAAGTCCTTCTGAAGTGTGTGATCTTTGAATATGCAGAGTCAGTGACAAGTACAGCAATGACCTCAGTAAGCCAGGCACCCTTGGATGTCTCTATGATTATAATCATTTCTTTAGGAGCAATTTGTGCAGTGTTGTTGGTTATTATGGTGCTGTTTGCAACTAGGTGTAACCGAGAAAAAAAAGACACCAGATCCTACAACTGCAGGGTAGCAGAATCGACATACCAGCATCACCCCAAAAGACCCTCCAGGCAGATCCACAAAGGGGACATCACATTGGTGCCAACAATTAACGGCACCCTGCCCATCAGATCTCATCACAGGTCATCTCCGTCTTCATCTCCTACCTTAGAAAGAGGGCAGATGGGCAGCCGGCAGAGTCACAACAGTCACCAGTCCCTCAACAGTTTGGTGACCATCTCATCAAACCACGTGCCAGAGAATTTCTCATTAGAACTCACCCATGCCACCCCTGCTGTTGAGGTAAGATCACACCCTGCACCTACTCACTGACACACTCATTGTTAGTGGTCAGAAGTTGTCTATGCCTTAGTTCTTAAATGTTTCCATTACTAAGTAACAGTACTAACAAAATGGAAATTAAATAGGACGCACATTACATTATGTAGATAAAGCAAATATACACACCTCAGCATGCTGGTCTTAAGTTTTTCATAAAGAATCTGCTTGCATGTACTATGTGTAATGTTGAAAAGTACATGTGAAGCTAGCAAAGGACTATCTAATTAGAGTCCCCTTATCCTCAGACTGTGATACTTCAAGCCAGGAACAAAGGGGCTTGCTCTAATTCTCATGGTTTCTAAGAAAAATTTAAAAATGGAGGCTTCCAGAATCCCATCCCAGTGCATGTGTATTTGTTCTATTTTTGAAATTTTTCTGACATTATTTTGACTACACGTGTTTTACAGCATTTCCCATGTATTTTTACAGCATTTTCCATGTATTTTTATAACTGATCACTTTAACCTGAAAAATAAAATAGAGGTAATCAGTCATTTTTTAAATAAAGGAATCCTCTTTCAAAAAGAAAATGTCAGCTGTATGATAACATCTAAATCTCTCTGGGACTTATTTCAGTTCTGTTTGGTGGCTGGTTGCATGGTCTATCAGAGTTTAGCATGTGTAGGTCTTTAAAATGAAGATAATATGTTCAGTTAATTAGGATGAAATAGTGAGCAGTAACTGTAGTTGCCTGCTTAAAGCTTTTGAGTATTGGGGGATTTGGTTCCAGGAATCAATACAGTCTGTTTGGTTTCCAGCAGGTCTCCCAGCTTCTTTCAATGCTTCACCAGGGACAATATCAGCCAAGGCCAAGTTTTAGAGGAAACAAATATTCCAGGAGCTATAGGTATGAATGACCCTCCTGTTACCTATTATGTCTCCAATAACCTAACGCTGAAGAGTAAAATCTATACTTTCCCCTGACTCCTCTTTCTAGATATGCCCTCCAAGACATGGACAAATTTAGCTTGAAAGACAGTGGCCGTGGTGACAGTGAAGCAGGAGACAGTGATTATGACCTGGGCGAGATTCTCCAATAGACAGGCTGCTGGGTGAAGGATTCAGTGATCTGTTTCTTACAGATGGAAGAATTCCAGCAGGTAAGAGTGTGGTGATAGATAAATCCTTATTTTCAGGTCTACTGCCCCAGTGGAGTGAGTGGTTTCTCCCATGCTTTTATTTTTTTCTTTGCACTAAAGTAGCTATATGCACACTATCAGTAATGAACATAAATTGAAATAATTGTATATTGTTTAATTAAAATTCATAGTAATCAGTTGGTAGAGAAAGGGAATAAACAAGAAAGCTTAAGAGGACAAGAAGGAAGGAGTGGGGAGAGGAGGATAGAAAACCACACCACTTCCCTTCTCTTTCTGCCTCATCCACTACTGCCATAGGGCACTCTTGAGCAATTCTGTCAAATTACTGGGTGGTTGTTTTTTATTCAGACAGCCTGTTTTGGTGCCTAGTGGTAAGCAGGACTATAATTTGGAGGACACATTTCCTGTGATGGGAACCAACTCACATAATCAGAGATGAAAATACTCTAGGGAATGGTATACTTCAATCACTAAAAATAGGCAAAAGAATGCATCTTTGTAGGTGGCAAGCATGGAATATTTTTTGCCACCTTTCATTTTATGTCTCCACTGTAATGAAGGAGGGGCAGGAGTCCAGGAGGGGAATTTATAAGTACACAGCTAGATGGAGGAGATCCTATTAAGTTGTGAGCCACGTTTTCCTTAGAGTCCCTCCTCTCTAATCCTGCAGTAGAAACTCTCAGATCCAGCTGAGTAAATACTGACTGCCTCACTGTAGCAACCCTGTTACTAAAGACTATAATATTAAATCAACCCTTCAGAACCTATTCCTTTGGCTACTTATATTTCTAAATTCCACTGAATGTTGATCAAATAACTGCCACTTGATAAATGAATAAATGAAGTGATAAATGAAACAAAAGGAGAACAAAACTGTATTACCTGTGTGAGTCCATGAACAACTGTTTCCTAAATACAGATAAATAAGATAGTTTAGGAAATAACCTGAGGGAGCTTCAGAGAGCCACCAAAACTCAGTGGAAATCAGTAAACAGAAATGCTAGCTCTAGTAAACTGTAGTCGTAATGGTGGCAGCAGCTGCAGGAGTATTAATGTTAATCCAGGCAGTCACAGTCACAGTTACCAGTGATGCCCCAGTGCTTCCTCTGGGCTCATGAGTTCTGTACCTGCACTGCCTCTCCCAGCACTCTGGCTGAGCAGTTAGTGGTGATGGTAGTAACAGTAGTGTTCTTCTTCTTTTTTTTTTTTAAGATTTGAAAACAGAAGCTTATAAAGGTTAAAAAAAAAAAGTATACAAAACCAAGTAATTTGTATATTTTAGAGGTGAGATTTGAACCCATGCCTCTACTCATAAACACAAATCTATCAAGAATAATATAAAGTAAGTTTGTTGGTTTTTTTTAATACTTTGAGTGACGTATTTGTTTTGCCTTTCTAAAGTCTTACTACCTGAGAACCAATGAAATGCTGCTTATTTAATTTTGCTATTACTGTAATAGATACTGCATTTCTGACAGGATGACGTATGGGAAGGACTTCTAGTGCCATTAAAGGCTACAATCAATGTACTCTGAAAGCTGATACTTACACAGTCACTCATGGCGGGGGTTTTTTGTTTGTTTTTGTTAAATTCATGAATTCTCTAGACCAATTTAAAGAGAAATTCTTGAAAAAAACTAGTGGAATATATATGGCCTCAGACAATTTGCTCACAGAGAAACAGTTTTGTTATTCTTACCCATGAAATGAAAAAGTTGGCTGAATTTCTATGATTCTATAATACTGACGGAACTCAAATTTTGAATATTGATCTCTAATTTTCAATGGCACCCCACTCCAGTACTCTTGCCTGGAGAATCCCATGGAAGGAGGAGCCTGGTAGGCTACAGTCCATGGGGTCGCAAAGAGTCGGACATGACTGAGTGACTTCACTTTCACTTTCACTTTCAATTTTCAATAATATAATTACCCAACTTACATTATTTCATAAAATGGAAACATATCATGGGTATAGTACCAATATTTCCTAAGTTATTTTTTCAATTGTAGAAAGTTGACTCATTGACACAATTCATTTATCACTATAGTTAAAAGAATAACTACCTCTGCTTGAATAACCTTGCCAGACCCAAATGATGCCTAAAGTCCTTTTTTAACTCTGAAATTCTCTAACTCAATAGCTAATCATGGTCTAATTTTTTTTTAAAAAAAGATCACAACTCCTCTTTCATTCTAGCCTATATTTTCAAAGTTACCACTGCCAGGTATGTTCATGGCAGGAGAGTTATCTAATGCTTGAATTAAAGTAATTAAAATAAATGTTAAAGAATAAAGAATAATTGGGGAAATAATAGGTGGATATTGATAAACTCTAGATACTAGAGCCTTACTTAGTGAGTGACTTTAGACTCCTCCTAAGTCACATTTCTTCTGAAAGTTAGAGGCTCATTTTTATATTACCGTTAATAACACCAGTTAATATGTAGACAAGTCTTTAAAAAAGAATTCCACAAAATTATACTTAATCTAGGTGTGTGGTGGGAGAGCTCTTTTGTTAGGCCATGTAACTGTATTATAATAGATTGTATTACAATACATACACTTCTGCCTTATTAGCTTTTTGTCTCTATGTGGGGTACTGTAGAACTATTCTAGAGAGGGAGCCTGGTGAGCTGCCGTCCATGGGCTTGCACAGAGTCGGACACGACTGAAGCAGCTTAGCAGTAGCAGCAGCATTCTAGAGGCACAGAGCACCAGGAAATTACTAATGATCCATAAAATATCTTAAGCTTTTTGTATGCTTGGCTAGTATAGAAATGTGCATAATCAAATATCTATACTTAATTATCACCATCATCCTGATGATACATTACCCATTTCTGGTTTATTCTTTACACTTGCAGTTTCTTTCAACACATTAGTGTATAAAAGTTTTGCTTTGTAAACTTTATATTCCCAGGAAATATTCCAAGTAGAAAAGTCCACATCTGAATGCCATTAACAGAAATCAGCACAATTTTTTTAAAGCATGGATATTTTTAGGATTTCAGTGTCTTATTCCAACTGTTTTTTTCTGTATTAGACTGTGATCAAATATAGATTATGTTATATTGCTTTGCCTGCCAACAGGGTCATTTCTGGTCATTCATTCTATTAATTCCCACAGGAGGACTCTGTATTCTGAACAGTAAAGTCAGCATGCATTTTTGTCTGTTGGCTCATGTTTGTCAACATACTTTCTTCCTTACTCATTCAACTTTGAATTACAACTCTACACAAATGCTTGCAAAATCTTCCGCCAGGATGTCCTTATGATACTCCTTGACTGAGCTCATTTCATTTTTTTTTTTTTTAGCATTGTAACATCTATGATTACTTAATTCAAACATTCCTCTTTAATTCTATGTCTTCTCCATTCTCATGGCTGGTACCCTACTTCTGGCTGCTTTTCTGTGTCAGCATATGAAGTGATATTCACTCTCCAATAGCTTCTTCCTTTGTCAAACCTTTCTTTCATACAGCTTGAACAACTTCTCCAGAACATTTTATGTTTTTTAGTTCAAAATTGACTTTTTTTGCCTGGCAACACCTAATTCAGCTGTTTGTCTTGACATTTCAAGGCCAGTGAAATCCAGTCCTAGCTTATTAAATTTATTATTATTTTTTAATCTTTTGCAATAGGCAGGGTCACTTCTACATAACACAGCAATCCTTTGCTAATGTTCACCTTTCTACCTGAAAAACTAGCTTGTCTTTACTTTGTCTATCTAAATGCTATTCTTCTCTCAAAGTTTGTTTAGAGTGTCTTTTTAACTGCTTCAGCATCCACCTCTACTCTTTAAATTTTATTTTTATTGAAGTATGGTTGCTATACAATATTATATGTTAGAGGTATATAAACAGTGATTCACAATTTTTAAAAGTTATATTTCACTTATAGTTATTATACAATATTGGCTAATAGTTTAGAATATACCTAATAGTTTGTACCTTTTAATCCCTTATTCCTATCTTGCCCCTCCTCTCCTCCCTCTCTCCACTGGTAACTCTTAGTTCATTCTCTATATCTGTGAGCCTGTTTCTTTTTTGTTATATTCACCAGTTATAGCTTTTAGATTCCGCATGTAAGTGACATCCTACATTTTTTATTTTTTTTTTACATATTGTCTCAGCATCATATAGTTTGACACTTTAGATATCTATGACCTCATTTGTCACACTTGATTATCCTAGTACTGGAAACCATTTGAGGGCGGGGAGCTGTAACACCATTTTACATATGTCAGGCTCTTAATAAATTGATAACTCAATGACTAATGGCTTGATCGGAGTTAGGTACATATTTACCTTCTCATACTCAATGCCTGCTTCCTGTCCTGAATATAAGGTCTAATACAGAGAGAAAACTCACCATCTTGCTGTGGGAAAACAGAGTTTTCTGTTTCCCCATGACTTTCCCTCCTCAGAAAAAGTTTAATCACCGGACAAGAGCTTTCAAGGAACAAAGGAAGATTAGCCACTGCACGACTAGCCAACAAGTTCTGATTCGTTGGATATGGTGTAGAACATCTGTGACACTAAGCTGTATGTACACTGAGCATGATTTTGCACAGCTGAGTCTTGGGGTAAAGGTTGAAAATATCAATGAAATTAAGAAACTCCCCTTCTGTGCCACTGTTCCTCCATCTCTATCATTTTAGCCTTCCTTATCCCCATTGGGGTTCCCTGGTGGCTCAGAGGTTAAAGCATCTGCCTCTAATGCAGGAGACCTGGGTTCAATCCCTGGGTCGGGAAGATCCCCTGGAGAAGGAAATGGCAACCCACTCCAGTATTCTTGCCTGGAGAATCCCATGGATGGAGGAGGCTTGTGGGCTACAGTTCACCGGGTCACAAAGAGTCGGACACGACTGAGTGAAAAAATAAAAAAAAAATTATCCTCATTAATCTTTATTCATTAATTTTTCATATTTTTGAGTTTTAAAAGTTTATGTTAATTTATTATTTTATAACTAAAGTTATAGCATTCCCTGCCTAAAAATTCTTATGACCAAATTTATTTTTTATACGAACTGTTGTTTTAATTACTCAGATGGTATTAATTGTGATTTTCATTACATTCAGTTCTCTAGAAAGCTGATCATGCTCATGAGTCTTAGAAGCTTGTGTAATTTTTCTTTTTCTCCCTCCTCACTAAACATAAAACAAAACAAATTCGATCCAACAATTAAGACCTTCCCACAGAATTAAAGGCCAGAAAACAACTGAAGAGATGTCATTAGGTCTGTTACTCTTCCTTCTAAAAGGATGTGAGTAAGACAATACAGACAGATCTCCTTTCCACTTTCAGAGACTCAGGGAATTAAGGAAAAAATTAATTACCATTTGATAGTTATTTCAGTGCTTAGAAAACCTCATGGTTATGGAAGTATTCCAGTTACTTTCAACATCTTTTGATTTGTCCGTATATGATAAACAACAATAATTGCTAAATATCCCCCAATAATAATAATGCTTAAAGTCAGCACATCTAAATATTTTTTATTCTTGCTGATTTATATGTCACTTTTCTTCACAGAAAAATCACACAAGGATTCTCAATATTGCTCTTTCACCCTGTTGTGATTCCCATGGGATTGGCATTCACATTATCCATCATTTTCTGTACTTTGAATTTCTAGCCTTCCTAACAATCAGACATTTTTTCTCATAGTTCTTACTCTTATTTTTGCTCTTCAACTGACTCCTTCTCTAATAAGAATTGAGGCCCAGAATGGATGAGGTATAAGAACAGAATTATCTTCAAGATGCACATGATGAAGAGCAGTGACTTCCACACCTTTGAACAAAGTCCTTTACATCTCCTTTTCTGAAAGGCGACATTTACTCTTCACTTGCTTGTGCATAAGTCTTTTCCAAAATTTTATTTTATTGTACGCTGCTGCTCTAAGTCGCTTCAGTCGTGTCCAACTCTGTGCGACCCCATAGACGGCAGCCCACTAGGCTCCTCTGTCCCTGGGATTCTCCAGGCAAGAATACTGGAGTGGGTTGCCATTTCCTTCTCCAATTTTATTGTATAAGGACACTTAATATGGGATCTACTCTATTAACCAAACTTTAGCTGTGTGATATTGTTAACAGTAGGTACAGTGTTTTACAGCAGATCTCTTGAACTTAATCTTGCTTAACTGAAAATTTATGTTTGTTAATTAGCAATTTCCCAGTCTGTCTAATGCTTGTTAACCACCATTTCATTCCTGGATTCTCTGAATTGGACCTTTTTAGATGCCTCAAATACAAGGAATCATGCAGTATGTGTCTTCCTGTAACTAGCCTATTTCACAAAGCTTAATGTCCTCAAGGTTCATCCACATCGTCACATTTTAGAGTTTCCTTCATGTTTAAGGCTGAAAAATACTCCATTGTGTGCATATATTACATTTTCTTTATCCATTCAACAGTTGATAGACATTTAGTTTGTTTTCACATCTTGGTTATTGTGAGTAGTGCTTTCGTAAACAGGGGGAGTGCTGTATCTATTTGGGATCTTGATTTCAGTTCTTATGGGTAAATCGAAAAGATGGGATTGCTAGATCATATGGTGGTTCTCTCTTAATTTTTTGAGTAACCTCCATATTATTTTCCATAGTACCTGCACCACTTACATTTCTAACACCAGTGTACAAAGGTTCCAATTCTCCACACTCCCCTCACTTGTTATCCTTTAGGTTTTTGTGTTTGTGTTTTATTATAATCATTCTGGTAGGTTGGAGGTGATTTCTCATTGTGTGTTTTGATTTGCATTTCCCTGATAATTAGAAAATATGTAGCGAATGTCTAGAATGCAGACACTTCAGACACTTTACCTAGTGCTGGGGATACAGCAAAAATCACACTCAACAACTTGCTTCTCCTGACAGGGGATTTGGCATTGTTCAAGAGTCATCCTTTTTAGCAATAATTTGGAAAGAAATCATTCTTAAGAAGCCAGATCTACAGAATTAGCCCTGAATGTATAAGTATGGCTGATATCAATGCAGTTTTAATTCAAATCTAAGATAATTAGTTTGCATTTTCTGCATACTGTCATTTGAGCTAAAATGAAATCGTGATATTGAAAGGACCTAATGATCACTGAAAGAGATGGATGGTTTGTGGAGTGAATTTTACAACTTCACATTTCTTGGTGGTTATGTAGTTAATATATTTGCCAAATTTAGAGATTTTTCCCTTCTTCATTTTTCTGGTTTTCTCATATCACTGATTATATTCTGAGTGTAGCCACTCACATTCCAATGGTGCATCATAACATCTGGAAGAACTAACCAGTGTTTTTTTTTTTTTTCATATTCTTTATCTTTTGATAACTTTTCCAACTTTTTGAATTTAAAACCTCTAAAAGGTTTCTTCTTAACAGAGTAACTGCAGATGGCTGGTAGTTGAGGATAATTTGCACTGCTGATTTAAGTAACAAATCAATAAATAATCCAGTATATTTTTATAAGAGATTGATAAGTATAATTACTTATTAGTTTATTATAGTCTCAGCACCTCCACTAAAAGTAAAGTAGGTCAGATAGGCTACATTATAAAAGGTACTCAAAGGTGTTACTCAAGGCTTATCTGGTAGCATCTAAAGTTATGGATTTCACCGTATACGTCTGGGTTTTCATAGAGTTTATGTTCAGCAAATATTTCATCACTCACACCTTAGCTCTCTGGATTCCAGACATTTTCATTCATAAGTTATCCATCCATTTTCTTATTGCTTGAGGAGCAGATGATATTCCTGAGAAGTACATGAGTCATAATCCTCCTTTCTTATTTGATGGACAAGAAAAAGTATGTATACCAGGTCCAAGAGACTTGGGTTCAATCCCTGGGTTGGGAAGATCCCCTGGAGAAAGGAAAGGCTGCCCACTCCAGTATTCTGGCCTGGGGAATTCCATGGGCTGTATAGTCCATGGGGTCATAAAGGGTCGGGCACGACAAGAGACTTTCCCACACATACACTAGGTCCATAAAACCAGCAGTCATATTAAAGTCGTAATTGTAGTCCATCTAATGTGTAAAGGAAGAGGTTAGTATCATGATGATGGTTTAAAATTGTGTATTTGGAAAAAGAATAAAATGACGATTTTCTGTATTGTGTTTGAGTCCCACGGCGCGCCACACTGAACCCTTGTTGCTCTTGCTGCTCTCCTTGAGGACAGCTATGCGGCTGTGCACGGAGGAGTGCAGGGTCCTGGGACACTCCGACCAGTGCTGGATGCCGCCGGGGCCCTCGCCCTCCCCGGATTACAGGAGCAACATGTTCATCCCCGGGGAGGAGTTCCCAGCGCAGCCCCAGCAGCAGCATCCGCGTCAGAGTCTTGAGGAGGACGTGCAGCCTGTAGACTCGAGTGAGAAGAAGAAGAGCTTCTCCACGTTTGGGAAAGACTCCCCAAGTGAGGAGGACTCGGGGGACACCAGCACGTCCTCTTTGCTCTCGGAAATGAGCAGCGTGTTCCAGCGCCTCTTGCCCCCTTCTCTGGACGCCTATTCTGAGTGCAGTGAGATGGACCGGTCCAACTCGCTGGAACGCCGGAAGGGACCTTTGCCAGCCAAGACGGTGGGTTACCCACAGGGGGTGGCGGCCTGGGCAGCCAGTACGCATTTTCAAAACCCGACCAGCAACTCTGGGCCCCCACTTGGAACTCACTCCAGTGTGCAGCCTTCTTCAAAATGGCTGCCAGCCATGGAGGAGATCCCTGAGAATTATGAAGAGGATGATTTTGACAATGTGCTTAACCACCTCAGTGACGGCAAACATGAACTCATGGATGCCAGTGAGCTAGTGGCTGAGATTAACAAACTGCTTCAGGATGTCCGCCAGAGCTAGGAAATGTTGGCAGAGCATTTTTGTTTCCATGTTTATGGAAATGGGAGACAGCAAAAACCCTGAAAGAACTGGCATTGCCAAATAGTTGCATTTATCATAAATGTGTCTGTGTATATTGAATATTAAATACTTATTTTCGTATGTACACAATGCAAGTGTGATTATTTTAATCTGTATTTTAAAAATACATTTGTACCTTATATTTATGTGTAATTTAACAGACAAATTTTATTTTTTTACTCCCATGACAAACATGTCTTTCCTAATCATTTAGAAACTAGCCACTGTTTAAATCTGATATAATATTCAACCACAAAGAATAAACGCACTGCTTAGATTAGTTATGTTGGGGAAGAAATTGTTATCCTGTAGGAATAACCCCACTGAAGCATTATTCAATTCTTAGTTCCATTAAGTTATCCATCCTTTTTCATTACCTTTTTTTTTAAGTAAGCATCAGTAAACTGTTTATTTTATTATTGTTATTATTGTTTTTACTGCTTTCTGCTAGTTCTAATTGTTCAATTCTTACAGTAAAATTGAAACAGGAACTGAAATTTTATTTCAGGACTGGGAAGTATCTTTCACAGATGATGATTTAAAGAAATAGGAGTAGAATCAGTTTTTAACTCCCAGGCTCCTATTATTGCAGGGAATCACACTGGCCTGTTCTTAAGAATACTTCTAAAGTATTATCATCTACTTATAATCAAGGTAAACAATGAATTTTATTCCGTCCTTGTAATATGAGAGGTATCCCAAGGAAATAGAATCTTGTCCTTTAAATGAATAACAGTGTGTATTTTAACAGCATAAGGTATTCATGGACAAAGACAATTATGTCGGTGTACCTCCTAGGGTAGTAAATATAATTGATTTATCCTGAAACTCTTCCATTCAAATCTTCCCCTCTCCTCTAACAATACTTGAACATTTTTATTTTTCGCAATTTTTTTTTTTTGCTATAACTCTTCACTCTTAGCTTTTGTCTCTAGAGCATGATCTCATATTTTTGCTTTTTTTTTTTAGTATAGAAACATTTATAAAATTACAGTTTTTTACTGCAATTCTGTTTTAGTTGTTGCTTGACAAACGGCAAATTCTTTATTTATTGTGCTGTTATGTCTCTGTGTGGAATGCCTTGGTAAGGGACTTGGTGTTATGACTGTTCTCGTTTATGACCAAACTTCTATTAATGTTATTTCTATGAATACACTATCTTGATTGTACTCTCCAGAAAATTTTACTGTCAATGAAAATAAAAGGAAAATTAAAGTAAAGCTAAAGAACCGTCCATAAATCAGAGTCCTGTTCCTACATATACATTCAAAGTTTTGCAAGAAGCATACCCTTCATAAGAGCGTATTTCAGTGTTGGGTTTTGAATAGTAGAGTGGGAACATTCAATTGGCTTGGCAAATGAAAAACTACAATGGAAAAGGAATGAATTTGAGATCTGTAATAGGAATGAAAGTAGTCTACCATATTTCCAGCTGATTAAAGAATTTAAATGCATTTGAAGTATAAAGAAAAAATTAATAATCAATAGGAACTGCTTGAACATTTCTCAGATTATTTCTCAAAGCATATTGCGTTACACTGTGTCAGGGAAAAAAGTCTATACCCTTACAGTGTTTCCAAGAGGTGAAAATTTTATCTCCCTTGGTTTACTAGTAGGGAAATGAAATACTGGAAAAGTTAAATAACCTTAAAATGGCTGAAACTCAGATATTTAAGTTCTCAAATGAGTACCACATCATATCAATATATTATATCTTTCAAAAGGCACATCTTCCTTTGTAGAAAGGATTGCAATTACAAGTGAAATTTCAGGTTTTTTTTTCAGCAGGTTATACATATAAATGCTAACCACACTGAAATACATTTTACTTTTCAATTTCATTTTCTTTCAGTACATATTATCATTAAGAAAAAGACTTTTATAATTTCACTGTTCTTAATTTAAAGCATCAACAGTAATTTAAGAAGCAAACCTGGAAATCAATGTTTGGATGATGTAAAATAAATAAAATGCACTATTGTATTAAATAGAAGACCTTTGTCTACTGTCTATACAGTGAACATTTCATCCCAAATTCCTTGCTTCTCCAACCTCCCTCACTTCTTATTACTTCCCATGCCACAGGTAAAGGATATTAGTGCAAAATTTTCACTTTCACAGATAATTTCTCAGTTAAGGCTGGAGTATCTGTTTCATCATAGCAACTTAACTAATCAGATTTATATTTCCTCTCTTTTCATATCATGCCCTTCCTCTATTTGAAACAACTAAAAGGCATTTAAGGAGATTTCTTTTTCCATTCCTTACTGGATTTCACCTTACTTGATTCCTTTAAATGTTGACTTTACTTGATTCCTCTCAACGTTCTTCAATCATAATCATCCATCAAGGCAATTTTCTTCCAAAAGTGTAATTTGACAGTGAATCTGTTCCTTTTTAAATGCTTATTTATAGGGTGATTAGACAAATCTTCCTTTTAAATGCTTGTTTATAGGGTGATTAACAAATCTTTCTTTTAATAAAATGCCTGTTTATAGGGTGGATTAGTATTGACTTTCATCAAATTCTTACAAGTTATTAAAATGGTTATTCATTTATCATTTCTTTCTTTCTTGGTACTTAGCAGATGGGGCTTATAACTGTGTTAATCATTTAAATTCTTGTTCATTCCATCACACTTATATCAAATTTGCCACTTACCAATAGATAACAATTAAGGTAAAAGATGAGTAAGTTATACCATCTTTGGAGTCACCAAAGAAGTGTTATTTATGAAAATCAGCTTAGCTTCTTTGTTTCATCCATTTGATACCAGCTAAGGTCAGAAAATATTCAAAACTGAGTTTGAAATACTGACACATTAAAATTCAGGGAAAAGTGGATCTATGTGAAATTTAGTTCTGTGGGTGAAAAATGGATTGCCTGACATAGCAACTTGCAATCCTGCAGGAGCTCACAGAACTGATCCAAAACAACTCAGTCAATTTGCCAAATTACTGAAAAGTTTTGATGTTTCTGTTCCAATTCAATATATCTTGATAACATATCATCACAGTATTGAAGATTAAGGATATACTGAATAGGCAATAAATATCACTATGTAAAATTAAAGCCAACCATGTGAAAGTAAGATCTTAAAGATTTGTGTTGAATTTTTAAAGGGAAAAAACAGTGCAGAACTTTTCTTTTAAAAATGCCTGTATATTGACTTCCTTCATTGCAAGTTAAATTCATAAAACAAAGCCATCTTATATTTCTAAGCTGTCTTATATATTGTGAAAGCATAAGGTGCCAAACTGATTGTGATCATTTTCAATACGGTAAGTGAAGTGTTTGTAGCTCAGTCATGCATTGGAGAAGGAAACGGCAACCCACTCCAGTGTTCTTGCCTGGAGAATCCCAGGGACAGGGGAGCTTGGTGAGCTGCCTTCTATGGGGTCACACAGAGTCGGACACAACTGAAGCAACTTAGTAGCAGCAGCAGTAGCAGCAGCAACAGCAGCAGCAGCAGCAGCAGCATGTTTCTTTAAGATCCCATGTACTGTAGCCTGCCAGGCTCCTTTGTCCATGGGATTTTCCAGGCAAGAATGCTGGAGTTGGGTGACATTTCCTTCTCCAGAGGATCTTCCCAACCCAGGGATCAAACCTGGGTCTCCTGCACAGGCAGGAAGATTCTTTACCATTGAGCCACCAGGGAAGCCCCTTTAATATATTGCTGTTGCTACTGCTGCTGCTAAGTCGCTTCAGTCATGTCCTACTCTGTGCGACCCCATAGACGGCAGCCCACCAGGCTGCCCCGTCCCTGGGATTCTCCAGGCAAGAACACTGGAGTGGGTCGCCATTTCCTTCTCCAATGCATGAAAGTGAAAAGTGAAAGTGAAGTTGCTCAGTCATGTCCGACTTAGCGACCCCATGGACTGCAGCCTACCAGGCTCCTCCGTCCATGGGATTCAGTACTGGAGTGGGGTGCCATTGATGTCTCTAACGTGTGAATGTTAGAAATAATTCTATGTGGCTACATAACATTTTAGTAAATTTGGACCACTGAAGAGTCACCTCACTCTGTTTAGTTTCTAGAACAAGCAGTAAGTTACTTTTTGGAAATAATTGAATGATACCTAAAGTATTACATTGCAATTGAAAAAAAAAAAGCCCAATTGTGGTTTCATCCTTCATCTGTGTAACTGTAGTCATACAGCAAGTAGATATATTTGTATACCAGAAATAATAAGATCTTTAATATAATGTAAACCAAAAAATAATTAACAGGTAGGCATCATACAATAGATCTGAAAGTGATAGTCTATACTTCTCATTAATTTGTATTTTTATTACAAGATAGCTTATACAACTTGTAGAGCTGTTAAAATAATTTTATGGGGCGCTGACATTGCAAAAATTGCCAGCAAAATTTACATACTTCCTGACTTTTAAAACCGCAAAACACATTCTACCCTGGCACTTTAAAATAATAGTTTTCTATTTCCTTTTATGACTTCTGCAAGTTGCTCTTTATTCTTGTTTACTTTTTCAGATTTTATCTCTTCAATTTATTTATTTTATGCTTCTCCTCCTTGATAATTTATCCTACTGTCCACATTTTATAGCAATCTTCTCCAAATTTTTGCATGTATATAGTTCTTTATATAACCACCCCAGATTTTATCAATTTTTTATGTCTTTTCTTTGTTATTGATATAATAGGGATCATATTTTTGAGGTATGAAGCTAATACCTTTTCGTTCTTTAAACCTTGCTCCTCTGATTCACTAGTTTAATAGCGGGTAAATTCATATGATTAAGCACAAAGAGGTCATTTTATTTGCTCTATGTTTTGAATTAAAAGTTTTTGAGTGCTTACAGACATACTAGTATAGAAAATTTTTCTTTTATTGAAGGAGGATATATTTTTTTCCTAAATATGAAACGCTTCTCTTTATGTACTAAGGGTTAGGCTGGGAAAGGTAAGCTTGGAATTTTACCAAGTTAAGTGCAAGAAAATGAATATTAAGTAAGGAAGGTCCATAACCATCAAAAAGGAAGATAAGCAATTGTTGAGAGTATAAAGCCCTAGAGGTGAATAAACTGAGAAGGGTAAAATATCAGATGTTTGTGTCTTTATTCCCACCTCCAGTGATCTTCAGAAAAAGCTGTACAACAAAGCAGTACCTTTGGGTCCTGTTTAGGGAAGGTATTTTCCCTTTCCCTGACCCACCCTGTCAGGAGTGCAGACTTGGAAGGAAGAGGTGCAGGTGTGCCTCTGGGCATCCTTTCTCCTCCTCACTGCCTCTGGATGAACTATAAGCGATTCAGACTTTCTTTCTTATCCTAAATGCAGGAGAAGCTGATGTTATAAAGTGTATTTACCTCTCGAAGTACTTTTATCTAAATGAAGGAAACTGTTCTAAAATCCTCAGGTGCATTCTTGTTTTATTAAATGGTACATTCTGCAGTTGAAAATAGCTAACCACAAAATATTCTAGGCAGAAAAAGCAGAGATTTTCTCTTTGGAAGAAGACCTTTGTGTTAGGTTCCAAATCATCTATACAACTTGCAGTAAATCTTATTCAATCCAAAAGTGGCATTAAGAATGTTTCAAAAATTCTCACCAGAAAAATATTTTCCAGTCTCTGCCTTGGGATCTGTATCTCTTCTGCTTCTGCAAACCTATGCCTGGTGGCTGTCAGTGTGGATTTTGTGAACTTCTGCTAGAGATTTTAGTAATTGCCAAAAATGTAGACTGCCAAATATATGACAAGGTTACATGGCGATGAGCAAAATACCAAAAATCTACAAAGTCCCAACAATGACAACTGACTCATTTCCTCACTGCTTTTTCTCTGTTCTCTTTCTTCTTACTTTCTCCTTGGGTGGCATCTGAGTCAACAGGCACTATATAAACCATTCTTTAATTCAATAAATGTTTATTGTGCACTTCCTATCAGATACTGATCCAGGTATTTGTTGAACAGAACAGACAACAAAGATGTGAAAATCACTACACACCTATTAGAGTGGCCACTGACAATACCAAATGCTGACACAGAGGTGGAGCTGCAGAAATTCTCACTGGGCACTCAGTTGTGCCCAACTCTTATGTGACCCCATGGACTGTAGCCCACGAGGCTCCTGTATCCATGGAGTTCTTCAGGAAATACTAGAGAGTGAAGCTATTCCCTTCTCCAGGATATCTTCCCGACCTAAGGACTAAACCCAGGTCTCCTGAACTGCAGGCAGATTCTACTGTCTGAGCCACCAGGGAAGCCCAGCTGCCAGGGACGCCCATGATCTAGCAATTGTGCTCCTTAGTATTTACTCAAAGAAGCTGAAAACTTACGTCCACACAAAAGCCTACACCCAGATGCTTACGGATGTTTTTTTTATAATTGCCAAAACTTAGAAGCAACCAAAATGCCCCTCAGCATGTGAACAGAAAAAATAAACTATGGTTCATCCAGGAAATGGAATATTATTCAGTGCTAGAAAGAAATGAGCTACCAAGTCATGAAAAGACATGCAAGAACCTTAAAAGTATATGGTTAAGTGAAAGAAGACAATCTGAAAAGGCCACATACTGCATGACTCCTAACTATATGACATTCTGAAAAAGACAAATATATGAAGACAGTGAAAAGTCAGTGGTTGCCAGAGGTCTAGTAGCAGAAATGAATGGGTAGAACACAGAATTTTTAGGCAGTAAAAATACTCTGTATAATACTATAAAGATGAATATATGTCAGTATACATTTTTCCAAACCCACAGAATGTGCAATAACAAGAGTGATGCATCATGTAAACCTTGGATTTTGGGTGATTACAGTATGTCAGTGCAGGTTCATCAATTTTACAGATGTACCATCTGAGGGATGGTGTTAATGGGGAAGTTTCTGCATGTGTGGGTTCACAGGCTGTACAGAAAATACATAACTTTCTCTAAGTTGTGCTATTGACCTAAAACTGGTCTAAACTAACAAAGTATAAAAGAGAGGAGGAGGGGGTAAGTGGCAAAGCCAGCAGAGAGAAAGCCCCAGACTGTTACTGTCATGACAGAGCAGACCATACACAACACCAGAGCAGACAGACACTTCATATCAGGTGTAACTTTCAACAGGACAGAGAACCGAATAGAGGCCCTGCTTTGTTAACCAACACACCTCCAGCCCCCAAACAGCAGCTGGCCTCTGATATATTCTCAACTAACATTTGTAGAATGCAAGGATGACTGTATGCTTCTCCTTGAACCTGAATGCTAGTCAGAGAGAAGACTGAAAAAAAATAGTATTACCATTAAATATTCAGTTATGACCCAAGCATACTAAGATATGTTCAGCATGACCCAAGAAACTAAGATAGCGGTAATAAAATAAAATTCAATGTTTTCCCCTAACAGCATGAATTGGAAATCAGGAAAAACTGAGACCAAATATAATTGTTTAGGTCTCTTTTTCACTTTTTTAAAGGAACATTTGGGTATTTTGGAATATTTTGTCCTTATATTTGGGAATTTGTGTCTGGATTGGATGTTGCAGTCTATATCTCAAAGCTGATGCTCCAAAGCCACTCTTATCTGGCAATATGTTTTCAATAAGTCACATGATCAGTGAAAAATCTGGTCTCCACACTTACACTACAATATAATAGCACAATTGCCTCAAGTGAAGAAAATAATAAAACCTTTAAATTAGAAGAGGAAAACATAGGGAATTTATAATACAAACCATCTGTTTTCTTGGGTCAGTTTTTTATAGAAGAGCTCATCAGTTTTGGTGCAGAGAATGGGGATTAAATAATATTTCTTTGCCATCTGAGATTTCACTGGGTGGCTTGAAAGAAAAAATAATAACTTTATATGAAGAAAAGAAACTATGGTTCATAACACTATCAGTGGAGAGGGCTAACAGTTGCAAAATACAAACTCAAAATGAGTAAGTTCTCAAATGTAGTGAGCTTCTTCTCACTTAATACAGTCTAAAGTGAAGTTCATGTGAGACCAGCATCATGAAGACTCTACTATCATTAACCCATCATTCCCAAGTTTACCTTGAGAGGGAGTTCCTTTCCCCACAGACAGGGGAAATGGTCATGGAGTAGTACAACTGGGAGATCACCAGAAACCAAGGCTGAAATGGTCTTAATTGTGCGCTGGTAGCGCACTAGCTAGAAACAGTCCTGTGATCACAAAGGGAGGCTATGAAATGCTGCCTGCTGTATTCTGTCAGTAGCACAGTCTCTAGCATGCAATCTTCAGGAGTGCCTGCACTCTCAGAATGTCACAAGTCATGTACAAATTTCTACAGTCGTTTTCAGTTCACTATCATAATTCTCACATTAGATTCTCAGTAACTTGACACAGACAGTGTGTATTTTTGTTTTCAATCCTTTTTTGTGTTTCCAGAGACTGGTATAGTCTTTGACCTGTCAAAGGTACTCAATCAATGAATAATTAAAATTAAGAAAAAAAATTTAATGTTAAAAAACATCTAAATCCTTCACAGTAATCTTTTGTGGCTGGTAAGGTTGGCAGAGGACACAGTGGAGATGGGAAGACTGGTAGATACTGTTGTTAGAATCAATCCATTTTATAAAATAAACATGACTATTTCCCCCTAATCCTGATAGATATCAAGAAAGTGCTTTCTAGGGTAGGGAGAAATGAGGGTGGAAACTGTCTGCAAAGCAGAGAGAGAGAATCTTTATGGTAAAGAAATGTTCTTTATCTGGATCGGGGGTGATCCATTATAATTGTCAAAATTCACCAAACTTACACTTAACATCACGGAATTACACTTAACATCTGTGCATTTTAATATTTGTAAATTATATCTCAATAAAATGAGAAAAATCACAATTCAATGATGCTGAAAAGCAAAAATGGCGAATATGAAGACTTCTCACTGAATCAAATCAAATCTTCTCTAATTTAACAGGAATTTAGTTCACAGAAAGTCCTTAGCAGGATATTCTAGACCATATAGCATTAGGAGTGACTCAGTTCTATGACCTAGCTACTTGTCTTCCTGCTACAACTTTAGGTTTCGTAGAGAAGATAACAGCTAATGATATCTAATCATTTTCAGTTTACACCATCGGGTATGACAAGAGAAGCAGTGAAGAAACCACCATGAACTCTGAAGACCAAATTTCAGCTAATGGGCTTTCCATACATAGGGGGAAAAGAACTTATGATTTTATTTAGTTTTAACAGAAACACAAATAGTGACATAGGAGAGCAATGTGTGTGCATTATCAAGATAGCAACATTATGTGAGAGTAAATATACACCCTCTCCCCTTGCAAATATATTGTGATATACTTATATTGGGCTGTACCCCCACCATGCTAGCCCAGCTTTAAGACCAAAGAATAGTTTAATGGATGGGAGATCTTAAGCATCTGAAACAAAGTCCTGAAACTGAGGATGTACAGAGAGCAAAAGAATGGCCATCTTAGGTGGCCTGATCATACACTCCACCTCTACACACCCTGTAAGACCCTTATAATCTTGGTCTGCACCTTTTCAGCAATATTCCTGGGGTGAGGTATGTAGAGGGGCACTGCAATCAGACACCACAAATACAATACAGCCAGTAGCAGCCAAAGAGTATCAAGAGAAAGACATCAAGTATGTCATCAGGATGAGGGCAAATTTTGAAGCCAAGTGCTTACCAGGTCAGTGGAGAGGGAGTCAATGATGGTAGCGTTTTATCCAATTTTGTAAGGAAGGTAAGGCCACCTCTGGTTTTTACAAACCCAGAGCCATCCTCACAGGAAGGAAACATTCTGTTGGCCTAGCCAGGAGTCAGAAGTCACAAATACAGGACTGCTGCTGCTGCTAAGTCACATCAGTCGTGTCCGACTCTATGCGACCCCATAGACAGCAGCCCACTAGGTTCCTGTCCCTGGGATTCTCCAGGCAAGAATACTGGAGTGGGTTGCCATTTCCTTCTCCAGTGTATGAAGGTGAAAAGTGAAAGTGAAGTCGCCCAGTCATGTCCGACTCTTAGCGACCCCATGGACTGCAGCCCACCAGGCTCCTCTGTCCATGGGATTTCCCAGGCAAGAGTACTGGAGTGGGGTGCCATTGCCTTCTCCGACAGGTCTCTACCCCATGCTATATTGAGTGTCATTAGGGGTGTACCTATTAGGTCTTTCCAAACAAGAAACAATTAACTCACTACTTGGACTTGTGTGTCCAGAAGTCACCCTATTCCACTCAACACAGCATAGTTCAGGGGTGTTCATGAGCAGTCTAGCTGTATAGTGATGAGGGTCCATCTGATGTACTGTCATGTGGAAGAGGAAAATGGTGAGAGTCTTCTCATGGTCAGCTTTCCCACGTAGTCACATTAGCCAGGCTGACTTTTCATGGACATCCAGAGGAGGATAACAACACTCTCTCACTGTAGACCCAGCAATTAGACTCATTTTGCAGTGAGGCCGTGGTTGCTTTCCAGTCCTCAAACAGATTTCCTCCACTCAGGCTAAGGATAAGGTGCAAGACATCTAACAACAATGCAGAGGAGATGATGACAATCAGCAAAATACTAGCAGTAACCACATTCTGAGATAATACCATACCCATCTGTGGGTTTTGTCTTGGTCTGCAATAGAGCTCAGAAAACTCAAGGTTTTAGTGATATAGGAATGTGTCTGAAATTACATCTATAATGACCACCTAGTTTTAATCTTGAATGTCTGAACCACAGCTACCCCATTTTGACTTTCAAATGTATTTCCTTCCTCAATGGCCAAAGTTGATGTACATGGCATGTTTGATAGAACACATAACAGGCCACTCTGCTCAGTAAAGTTTAAGTTAAACCATATATAAACCAGAATGACTTCCCCATACCTCCATATGTGAAGATTTTTCCATCGTTTCCCCTTTTGATTGCAAACCTTTCAAAACACCAAAGTATACCTCCCTTGAAACGAGGGTGAATGTTGCCTGCCCTGTGTCCAGATCATGTCCCTTGATTCTATGCCTGCTTTGCATTAATATTTGTCTAGTTATCCACACTGGGGGAAAACTGATCAGATACTGTGAGGAAGCTGAAGAGGAATGTGAATGAGAAAAACATTATAGGGTATACATTTTATCACTTATAATGATATAAGTTATCACATTTTGTCACATCAAACTGTTACACAAACATCATACATGTCCTTTCAGTGGCAGAGTTAAAGCAAGCAGTGATATATCATGAGTAATTATACTCTGTGACAACCTCACTAGATAATTTTCTTTCCATCCTGAACATTGGGGGAAAAGTGTGGCTAACACAAAAACATTCATAAATACAATTAGCAGAACATATTCTGTTAATTCTCAATTAGCAGAACTAGAATTTATATCCACTGAATCAAACTATTTTTCTCTTTAAAATTACCCTCATCTTCCCCAAATAAAGCCAAATTAAAACAATTTGAAAAATAAGTTATTTTTGTTTGTAAAATAATCTGGTTAATTAACCACATAGTATCCTCCAAACCAGCTGTGGTGCAACCTCAGACTAAATTCCTCTCAAGGACAGGAACGCCATGCCAAAGGCCTGCCGTCAGGCTTCGCCTCAGTGGATTTCTCTCTTCTAGAGGCCCCCAAAATATTGAAACTCCTGCACTTGCCAGGAGACACCCTTTCCCATTCACCTCATAAGACTGCTCAGAACTCAGAGTCTCCAATTCTGGAAGGACCAGGCAAGAGAAAAGAAAAATGTTTCAATTCTACCCACAGGTGTAGAATTGCCAAATTGCTGTACATCATAACTAACTAGAGGGGAAGGTCTTCCCTATATCTTGAAAACACAGATCAAAATTGCCAATAATCTAGACAAAAACCATAAAAATTATGCCATATTCACCAGTTCACTCATAAACCAATCCTTTGTTAACTTATTGTACACCCATCAGGTTTCCCCTTATGTATCTTTAATTTCTTATCCAGTTCAACAATAGGATATGAAACTCATCAGGAACCTGTACTTATCAAAAGCCCTTTCAATGGCTATTCTTAAAGATGAAGGACTTTTGCAAAAGCATCAGAGTACAACAATAACTGGCTATAAATAACAAATGACTTTAAAAGTCACAGGTAAACGCCTGGTTACAATGTAATCAATAAAGAAATGATGACAATAACTAGAATTATGGTCGGTTTTCATCTTAACCATTAAGAACCTTAAACTATGGCAAAAACCAAGAAGCAACTAATTGTGAACTCTTTGTCATATCAGAATTTCCAGTTTGGAAAACTTATTCTTTTGTCTTCCACTCCTAAAAAGGCAAAGTTAGGTAAACTCAGACCTACCCAGCAATTAATGTGCCAATATTTTATTCTACTTGGAATTGTTGGGGAAGTGTTTAATTTCCTTGGTCTGTTTTGTCACAACAAAAATTTGAAGCGACAGACCAGCGTTACAGCCCTTGGACAGACCAGCATTACAGCCCTTGGACAGACCAGTGTTACAGCTTTCAGATGGACTAGTGTTACAGCTCTGTGTTACAGCTCAGTTTTATTTTGAAAATTGCAGGAAAGTACATCCTTGAGGCATGAGGGCATGCCAACCCAAAAGACATGAAGAGAAGAGAGAGAGAGAAGAGAGACCCGCAGCCCTTTGGTTCTTCTTTTTACTTGTTTTTTTCCCCTCCCCCTGGGTCTGCCCTATGTAAATTGGACTAGTCAGGAGTACTGTTTGTTTTATCTGGGGTCCTCACTCTGGTCCTTAGACCCTTCGTTGCTCTATTTTTGCGGGCTTTTCCCTTCCTTGTCTTTTAGCCACCACCATTCTGGACTCCTTTTTCCTATTCTAACTACCTAACATTCTCCCTACACATTTCTGGTGGCCCCTGAGTGTCCTACTCCCTTATTGGGAAGAGATATACTCACTAAACTGGGGACCACCCTTGTGTTGGGAAGCTTTTCAGCCCCTAGAGCCCTACAGCTTCTGGTTACTACTAAAGAACCCATTACACCCTCTCCAATAGAGAGGGACCAAAAACTATAGGAGGATAAAATTAACCACTAGGTGTGGGACCAGGGGACTCCCGGATGAGCCCACCAAGCTGAACTGATCATCATTGTCCTCTAAGATCCCACTTGGTTCCCCAACTGGAAACAATATCCCCTCAGAAGAGAGACTCAGGAGGGGATGACAGCTGTTAATAAATAAATTCCTTGCTTGCGGGCTATTAGTCCCCACCAATTCACCCTGTAACACCCTGATCCTATCAGTAGAGAAAAAGGATGGAATCTGGTGAATTGTTCAAGATCTCTGGATCATAAATGAAGCTGTAGTCCCCCTCCATCCCACAGTACCCAATCCCTATGTAATCTTGGGAGAAATCCCACCCAGTGCCAAGTGGTTTACATCTTTGAGATCTTTAGATCTCAAAGATGCTTTTTTTTTTTTTTTTTTTTT
>SJXQ01009788.1:53432-167967 GCA_006408695.1 Aepyceros melampus | reverse complement strand
TTTTTTTTTTTTTTTTTTTTTTTTGCATACCACTGGCTAAAGAATCCTAGTATCTTTTTGCCTTTGAGTGGGAGGCCCCAGGAGAAAAACACCAACAGATGACTTGGACAGTATTACCTCAGGGGTTCAGAGATCGTCCCTACTTGTTTGGACAGGGCTTTAGCTGGGATCTCCTAGAGCTGGACCTGGGACCTAATGAGAAAATATTACAATACATAGATGACCTACTAATCTTCTCTCCAGATGAGAAAAATGCCCAACAATATGCAATTCAGGTTCTAAACTTTTTGGCAGAGAGGGGATAAAAAGTCTCTCATGCTAAGGCACAGATGGTCGAGACAAAGGTCACTTACCTGGGAGTTCAGATTACACAAGGATCTAGGAGGCTGTCCTCTGATCGGATACAAGGAATCCTCCAGTTGCCCTCCCCCATGACTCTAAAACAATTATGAGATTCCCTGGGACTAGCTCAGTTTTGTAGAATCTGGATATCAAACTATGGTCTAATTGCCCATCTTAAAGGGACAGGATGATTCAATCCCATTGATGTGGGGAACTCCTCAAAAGAAGGCAGAGATTACACTAAAACAAGGCTTAACTCAGGCATCTGCCTTGAGATTGCCAGACCCAGAAAAAGCATTCCAACTTTATGTCCACAAAAGAGAGGGAATAGCCATGGGAGTGTTAACTCAAAGGTGGGGATCTGAGCCCCAGCCTGTAGCTTACTTATCCAAGAGGCTCAACCCAACCACCCAAGCCTGGCCCCACTGCCTTCAAAATCTTGCAACTATTGCAATCCTGATAGAAGATGCTTTAAAACTCTCCCTTGGGGGCAAACTATTTTTACCAGCCACCAAGTGAAACAACTCCTAAATGGGAGAGGCCATTATGGATGTCTGATCAAAGAATCCTCAGATATCAAGTAGGGCTGATGGAAAATCCAGGCCTCACTATATCCCCTTGTGAGGTTTTAACCCAGCCACCCTCCTGCCTACCCCCGAGGGCTCGCTCTCTCCCCTTCACCTTGCCTAGAAACTTTGGACCACTGGGCAAAAACCACTGCCTTCAAAATCTTGCAACTATTGCAATCCTGATAGAAGATGCTTTAAAACTCTCCCTTGGGGGCAAACTATTTTTACCAGCCACCAAGTGAAACAACTCCTAAATGGGAGAGGCCATTATGGATGTCTGATCAAAGAATCCTCAGATATCAAGTAGGGCTGATGGAAAATCCAGGCCTCACTATATCCCCTTGTGAGGTTTTAACCCAGCCACCCTCCTGCCTACCCCCGAGGGCTCGCTCTCTCCCCTTCACTCTTGCCTAGAAACTTTGGACCACTGGGCAAAACCCCAAGAGGGATTGTCGGAAGATCCTCTGACCAATTCTGAGGAAATCTGATACACTGATGGAAGCAGCTTTATCTTTCATGGAAACAGAAGAGCTGGATATGCAGTAGTCTCCAATTTTGAGACCACAGAGGCTAAACCTCTGCCACCAGGTCAACAAGCTACGACATGCGGTGTCAATTCAATAAGGATATATAAAACTGCAGCCGACCACAGAAAATATCACTCACTCCTGGTGGACACCGCTATAAGGACTCTGAGGCCTGAGACTAGCAAGAGAGGGAGGCCCAATACCCCTCACAGCCCCAGGTCAGCAGGATGTAGCCAGAGAGACCTCAAAGCCCTTATTCCCAAAGAATTGGGACCCGCATCTCTTTGAGGGGGGAATGTTAGGGAGTTAGAATAGGGAAAAGAAATGGCGGTGGCTAAAAGACATGGAAGGGAAAAGCTCATGAAAATAGAACAAAGTAAGGTCCGAAGACCAGAGTGAGGACCTCAGGTAGAACAAACAGCACTCCTGGCTAGCCCAACTTACATAGGGCAGGCCCAGGGGGGAGGAAAAATCATATAAAAAGAGGATCCAAAGGGCCAGGTCTCGCTGTCTCTCCCACGTGCAGGTGCGCTCATTCTCTCTCTCTGCTCTTCGCATCTTTGGGTCGGCATGCCCTCACGCCTCGAGGATGTATTTTCCTGCTATTTTCTAAATAAAACTGAGCTGTAACACAGAACTGCAACACTGATATGCCTAAGAGCTATAACACGGTCTGTTCGAGACCCGAGAGTTATAACATGGTCTGTCCAAGAGCTGCGATGTGCCAAGGGCTTTAATGTCTGTCGCTTTAAATTTTTTTTGAGATGAGACAGAACCAAGGAGATTACACTTGCCTGACCAACTAAAGGTTGATCCCCAATTTGCAAGCTAAATGACACATTCAGGTGGCAGGACAGTTCCAAGGAACTGTCAAAAGACAGAGGTGTGGGTGGTTCTCCAATGGTTGGGATGATCCTCTCACTCATCAGCATATGAATTCACCTAGCTGGGAAAACAAACAAACAAACAAAACTAGCCACATCACATTCCATGGCCCAAGCACTTGCCCTTTGCAATGGGGCCCACACCCTGCAGAGTGTGCCTCTCTCTATATTAGAACAAATCCACCTCTTTCCTATAGGTGCGTCTCTAGCTGAATTTTTGCAATGAGACATCAAAGCCTGAGCTTCATTAAGTCCTGAAGCCAGGCACCTTGGCTGGGCTCAAGTCCTGGGAGAGAGAGCTGAAGGACAGGAGGAAAAAGCAGTGAGAAAAACGTGCCAAGGAATCCCCTTCATAAACTGCCAGAAAATCTGCTAAATACCTGACCTGTGCTAACAGTTTTCATTGGCCTGATCCTTGGCCTGATTCTTTTTCCTATACTAACTACCTAACAGAATGACCCAAATAATCAATGAATTCTCTTCATTTAACTTAGTTTAATTTCAAGCTACCAAAATCTGGAGAGATTATTTTAGATAGACATATCCCAAATTATTCCTACAGAGTTTTTAAGTCTTTTCTTTTTTTCCCCTTCACTTTTAGAGACACAAACGATTAAAGTTCCTGAAAGCCCAGGTAGATCATTTACATCTCAAAGGCACAGGAAGAGAAATACCAATTCTTTCCTTAAAGCTGACTTCCTCTAAAGGCATATGCAAAATCCAGTCTTAGATTGTCAAAAGAGGACATCTTCAGGGATTCTCTTTCTGTTTTTAAATTGCCAGTTCAGCTTAAGCAAATAACGGTAATAGACATTCACTCACATTCAACTTCTGTGGCCTTTCTTGATATAAAAAGAAAAGGCCAGCCCACGGCTAAGGCCACTTCTTTTTCTCCCTGTAATGGCAGCTAATATCTCTGCAAAATCTGTAGGGATGTTACGAGTTCTCTGTACTCCTGAAGCCCCCATTTATCAAGACAGGCACCACAGGGCCCCACATGGTGGATGGGACCCTGGATCTTCACCTGCAATCTTTAGACTCCATCTTCATGAATGGCCACCCCAGGAGTATCCCCACAACTTTCAGGCCTCACATGCTAGTGGACATCCTCCACAACCATCCATTTCCAATCTTTATTTTCTGACACCATGGGTCTCAAAAGAGTTTCTTCCATCTCCCGGCTGCTCTGCCAATTATTGGGCTGCACTGCAGAGCCCTCCAAGCCCTATATTTCCCCATCCTTGAGACCAGAGAAACAGCCCAGAGCTGGTGACAGAGACATCAATGGTTTAATGGATGGGAGGGCTTACGTGTTTGAAGCAAGGTCCTGGACTGATATCCCAGTGTGTGCTGCAGTCAGCAGGCAGGACATGGCAGCAGTCTTCACTCTGGAAAGAGAGGGAGATTACAATTATAGGGAGAATTGACATGAGGTTGGCTTATCAGTTACCAGGGGAACTAGCAGAGGAGCACATCCCTCACTGCCCATCTAGTAAGCTATCAGGTTCATTTCAGTTCAGTTCAGTCACTCACTCCTGTCCGATTCTTTACAACTCCATGGACTTCTGCATACCAGGCTTCCTTGTCCATCACCAACTCTCAGAGCTTGCTCAAACTCTTGTCCATTGAGTTGATGATGCCATCCAACCATCTCGTCATCTGCCATCCCCTTCTCCTCCTGCCTTCAATCTTTTCCAGCATCAGGGTCTTTTCCAAAGAGTCAGTTCTTCGCATCAGGTGGCCAAAGTATTGGAGTTTCAGCTTTAGTATCAGTCATTCCAATGAATATTCAGGGCTAATTTCCTTTAGGAAGGACTGGTTTCATCTACTTGCAGTCCAAGGAACCCTCAGTAGTCATCTCCAACACCACAGTTCAAAAGTATCAATTCATCAGCACTTAGCTTTCTTTATAGTGAAACTCTTACATCCATTCATGACTACTGAAAAAATCATAGCTTTACTAGACAGACCTTTGTCAGTCTATCATCTTGTAAGCTATCAGGTGGAGATATTCTAATCTAATAGTTAAAACAAACACTGGCTGGGGCTGGAGCATGTATGTAAGAAGGTCAGTCCTGTGATTAGGTTGAAGCAAGTGCTGGTCAAAAGATATACAGAGAGCAAGAGAACAGCCCTCTCGGGTGGCCTGAACATACAGCCTGTATGTGTGTGTGTGTGTGTGTGTGTGTGTGTGTGTGTGTGTAGTGAAAGTCACTCAGTCATGTCTGACTCTTTGTGACCTCATGGACTATACAGTCCATGGAATTCTCTAGGCCAAAATCCTGGAGTATGTAGCCTTTCCCTTCTCCAGGGGATCTTCCCAACCCAGGGAATGAACCCAGGTCTCCCTCTTTTTGGGTGGATTTTACCAGCTAAGTCACAAGGGAAGCCCTAGAATACTGGAGTGGGTAGCCTATCCCTTCTCCAGCAGATCATCCCAACCAAGGAATCCACTGGGGCTCTCCTGCATTGCAGGCGGATTCCTCACCAACTGAGCTATCAGGGAAGCCTGTGTGTATAGTGTAACATACATCATGTATGTAACAGAATGCTCACTAAATTTTCTGAGAGTCCTTTTAGAATATTTCACATCAGCTATAGAAGAAATCTGAGAGTTACCCAACGCTATCACATGAAGATTCTGAGTAGCAATAAGACTGTTGCTCTAAAATATAAGCAAACAGGCAGGAAAATCTGTCAGAATGAAAATATTCATAATCAAAAGTATGTACTAATTGTTCTTAGTATTGATGATAACGTGTCAGTTTAAAACTTACACCAAGCCTTAGGTATCCAAATTGCCCAAAGAGTATTAGGCAATGCACATGGAATTAACAATATGCTACTCACAACTGGAAGAATTTTCAAAAACTTTCTCATTGAGTGAGTCAATCTTGAAGGTTTGTGATTCACATCGTTATCTCTTTTATGNGTTTGTTGGCAAAGTAATGTCTCTGTTTTTCAATATGCTATCTTGGTTGGTCATAACTTTCCTTCCAAGGAATCAGTGTCTTTTAATTTCATGGCTGCAATCACCATCTACAGTGATTTTGGAGCCCCCCAAAATAAAGTCTGACATTGTTTCCACTGTTTCCCAATCTATTTCCCATGAAGTGATGGGGCCAGATGCCATGATCTTTGTTTTCTGAATGTTGAGCTTTAAGCCAACTTTTTCACTCTCGTCTTTCACTTTCAAGAAGATTTTTAGTTGCTCTTCACTTTCTGCCATAAGGGCGGAGGATGTTAGATAGGCATACACAAAAATAAAAATTCAAATGAAAAATGAACACAAATGGAGAATAGATGCATGAAAAATACTTGTACTCATAAATAAACTATAAATTGTATATCCTTTTTACTAGTCAAATTAGCCAATTTAAAGAGGACTTGTGGACAGTTATTGTTAAGATGCTGGGAGAAAGAAACTTGCAAACACTGGTTTGCTGGTAATGTAATATAAAATTTAGAGAGGATAATCAGGTAGTATGTATCAAATTTTAAAAGGGTACACTATACCTATACCATGGTAATTCCATGTGTAGTTAAATATTCTGATACAGCAGCCACTGCTGCTGCTGCTTCTAAGTCACTTCAGTTGTGTCTGACTCTGTGCAACCCTGTAGACGGCAGCCCACCAGGCTACCCCATCCCTGGGATACTCCAGGCAAGAACACTGGATTGGGTTGCCATTTCCTTCTCCAATGCATGAAAGTGAAAGTGAAGTCACTCAGTCGTGTCTGACTCTTCACGACCCCATGGACTGCAGCCTACCAGGCTCTTCCGTCCATGGGGTTTTCCAGGCAAGAGTACTGGAGTTGGGTGCCATTGCCTTCTCCACAGCAGTCACAGTGAGATCTTATTAATATTTGCACTGTATACTTTACAATTATCACTGTATATTCAGAAATGTCACCTTCTTTATTTCTTCCTTCTATGAAGGAAAAAGGGAAATCAGTTTAGTTATAAGCCACCCAGTCAAGCTTTAATGTTCAAGGGCAATAGTTACATAAATTTTGTTTCTTTTAAAAATATATTTCATTCTTTCTAATATTTTATAGTTACAGCAGGTTAAGCTTTATCCTTGAATATAATAAAACAGATGAAGGGATGATGGAAGAAAGGAAAAAAAATAATCTTAAAAGAATTTTTAGGAGGGGATTTTAGTCATGTTAACAGTTCTCCAAATCCGTCTCTTTATAGCTAAGAGTCATTATTGGCTGGTAAACAAACTCAGTCTGAATTTGAAGACCAATAGGGCCAGTTTACAAAATTCAGGATGTCCAGAAGTAGGTAGAGTGTTCTCTGAAGATACAAGGCTAAACAACTGTGAATCTCTTAGGTTTCAGTAGCTACTGTAAGTAAATCCTTCAGAATATATTCACTGTGAGTGGTAATAAACACTGTGCCTGCTGGACATATTTGAAGGCAGCAATCTGTAACAACAAGATAACACATGAATTGCTCATTTTTAAAACTCTAAGTTTGGGATTAAAACTAAAAATTTACAATTAAAATGTTGCAAATGGTCACCACAGATTGAAATAATACTGATTGTCACTCCTGTTCACCTTCATTAACAGGTGTTTGTCATGCCACTTAGACCTTTAAAAAAAAGGCTCTCTTCTGCTTTTAATGTGGCTATAATGTAATTGGTGCATACATATGTTCAGTTGTATACATGCTTTCAATTAATCATATTGATGCATAATTCTAAATGGATATGACACAGTCAGATGATAATATGATAAACGTCCTAGTTTACCTTTCCAAAATTGTTTAAACTGAAATGTAAACTAGGAAGTTTACCAATAATTTATGCCAATAATACTGAAATAAATAAGTGTCCTGAGGCTGCTGATTACTTTTGTAGAAAGTACTGAGCGACAGGTGAACCAAAGCGTGTAACCCTCAGGGTGAGATTACCTCCTAGAAAACAGAGGGTTTTCCCTTGTGAGACATGTAGTAAATTGTGCCTGACAAACTGTCTACAGGTGGGTGAAGAAATAGACATATTTTGAGACCTCCGAAACTTTACCAAGCATCCATGTATCTGCTATGTTCAGTGTTAAAATGATATAGTGGTGATGTTGACAATGAAATGATGATGGTTAAACTTTTAAAGATTTTTGTTTATATTGAGAGAAAAATATAAAAAGAGGTTAATATTTATTGAAATACTTAACAAATATTTAAATGTTTATAATATCTGCCAAGTGATTGTCACATACATGATTTCTTTAAGAGAAATATCATTAGCTTGAGAATCACCAATAGTCCAAATTTGTGTTTGTTTGTTTTTTTTAAATTGTCTTAATCCCCAGTCCACACCATATGCAGACAGAAATCGAGTGTCCTATTATCAGTAATGCTGAGAAGTTTCTGAGATCTTCCTTTTTTCCTAAGAAACTCTTGCTTAGATTTCTTACTTCCACTTAGGCTTGATTACTCTTCTGCATGTTACTTTTTTGGTCTACTTTCTCTCTGATCTACATACCATATGAGCCCCAAAGTAAAGTGAAACTATCCTTTTTCTTTAATGACTCTCAACATTCAACAGACATATGACAATTACTATGTGTTGGATAACTAAGGAACAGCATGGTTCATAAACTGATACAAAATCTTTGTTCTTGAAAGTTTATTAGCTTTTCTTCTTACAGCCAACTTTTCAAAGACCAAGTTTTCTGCCTGGTCCCTACTCTTCTGCCACATGTTAAGTTGTCTCTTTCCCTCTTTCCTTTTTCCTTCTTTCTGTTTCCACCCCTATCCAAGGCTACCTCTTTAGGACATGCCTCACCTTCCCTGTTTTCCATAACAGAAATACAATGTTTCTTACTTCTTTCACAAGTCAAATAAGGCTTCCATTTATTTATTGATCAACTTCCACATCTTGAGATCCAACCTACATTTTTTGCCACCAAATGACCAATAAATGCATTTTACCAGCTAAGAGAACAAACACATTTATGTAAAAAGTATTTTGCATTAAAAATATAAATATTATTCAAAAAAGGTATTAATATTCTCACTTCAAAATAAGACTGAGACAAATAAGACTGAGACAGAGATTAATTAGTCTCTCAAAGTCGTACAGCCGGTGAGTTAGTGTTTATATCAGAATGCCTTTAGTGTGAACTCTTGCCCTGGATGTTTATTTGTTTTAGAATTCAATGACATCAACCAAATTCAGGAAATCTTCTTAGTATCTAAGATTATAGTAAGTGCCAGAAAGACATGGAAAAACTGGAGGCCAGTAAGGCAAACAATGTTGGACATGCTTTTGCAAAACAAGAAGAAAGGTTCTAAGTAAACAATCTACTGAATGGAGGAAAATATTTACAAATGATATGACTGCGAAGGGGTTAATATCTAACATATATAAACAATGTGTACCACTCAACATCAAAAAATGAACAATCTAATTAAAAAATGGGCAGAAGAACTGAATGGACTTTTTTTTTCAAAGACTAAATGCAGATGGATACATGAATAGATACTCAACATCAATAATCACCAGGGACATGCAAATCAAAACCACAATGAGATATTACCTCACACTTGTCAAATGGCTATCATCAAAAACAACACAGATATCAAATGTTGGCAGGGATATGAAGAAAAGGGAACCCTTGCACACTGTTGTGGAAATGTAAATTGGTACAACCACTCTGGAAAACAGTACAGAGGTATCTATAAAAATCTAAAAATAGAACTGCCATATGATCCAGCAACTACACTCTGGGATATATGTCCCTCCCTAAAAGAAAACACTAATTCTAAAAGATACATTCACTCCAATATTCATATCAGCATTATTTATTATTGCCAAAATATGGAAGCTACCTAAGTGTTCATCAACAGATGAATGGATAAGAAAGATATGAGATGCATGCACGCACACACACACACACACACAATGGAATACTACTTAGCCATAAAAAGAATGAATTTTTCCTATTTGCAGGGACATGGATGGAGTTAGAGGGCAGTGCATGTGTGCTACATTGATTCAGTCATGTCTAACTCTTTGTGAACCCATGGACTATAGTCTGCAAGGCTCCTCCATCCATGGGATTTCCAAGGCAAGAATACTGGAGTGGGTTGCCATTTCCTTCTCCAGGGGATCTCCCTGACCCTGAGATTGAACCCATGTCTCTTAAGTCTCCTGCATTGGTAAGTGGGTTCTTTACCATTAGCACCACCTGGAAGCCCTAGAGGGCATTATGCTAAATGAAATAAGCCAGACACAGATAGATAAATACTATATGATAGCCCTAATATGTGGAATAAAAATAATATAACAAACTAGTGAAGTAAACAGAAATACTCATTGATACAGAAAACGAACTAGTGGTTACCAGTGGCGAGAGCAAAGGGGAAAAGGGCAACATAGGGGTAAAAGAGTAAGAGATACAAGCTGTTAGGTATAGAATCAAATTCTATACAGTTATATCAGAGGTTTGAGTAATTCAAATAACTAAAAGAGTGTTTTTAAAACAGGTGTGATATTTTCAATGGATACACACACACGTGTGTGTATATGTGTGAATTTGCAGGAAAATTTGCAAAGTGTGTGTAGGCTACTCAATCAATTAATATCTTTGCCTACAAGTTTTTTGTTGAATATATTAGTCATTTAGATTCTCCCTGTTTAAACAACTCCTGTGAAAATACTTATGCTTTGAAATCTTTGTATTCTTCCAGAAGTTAACATGGAAAGACATTTTATTTCTGTGGTGTCTCTGCTGGAGGAAGTCTGAAAGCATTTTAATTAAGTTGTTTTGGATAAAGTATTTTTTATCCACTTGGATATAATTATCAGGTATTGCATTACTCAGGTCATTGAGTAAATAACATTTGAGGATATGTGGGAGGAAAGAATGCATTTTATGAAATGTTATAATTAAGTTCACAACTGACCTTTGACTATTAGGAGGTATAAGATTGCTGCTAAAAATTATAATGCATAGTTAAGGAAATTACCAGAAACTAAGAAAAACTATGAGTTGCTCATATAAGTTTTCAGTGCAGATTTTGTAAAGGAGTGTGTTGCACTTAAAGATCAACCGTAAGAGGCCACGTTGCTATTTCATGTTTATGTTGCTCATTACATTCCCTGTTGAATCCCCATCATAATTGCATCATAAGCTTTTTACCAGGGATATGTTGAACACTTCTGTTTCAGAGTAAAGATAACTACAGAGAGCATGAATACAGAGAACTCATGCTTTATTCTCTCCTATATTTCTCCATTACTGTCTCAGTTCAGTTCAGTCACTCAGTCATGTCCAACTCTTTGTGACCCCCTGAACTGCAGCACGTCAGGGCTCCCTGTCCATCACCAACTCCTGGAGTTTATCCAAACTCATCTCCATTGAGTCGGTGATGTCATCCAACCATCCCATCCTCTGTCATCTCCTTCTCCTCCTGATTTCAATCTTTCCCAACATCAGGGGCTTTTCAAATGAGTCAACTCTTCGCATCAGGTGGCCAAAATATTGGAGTTTCAGCTTCAGCATCAGTCCCTTCAGTGAACACTCAGGACTGATTTCCTTTAGGATGGACTGGTTGGATCTCCTTTCCAGTCCAAGAGGAGTCTTCTCCAACACCACAGTTCAAAAGCATCAATGCTTCAGTGCTCAGCTTTCTTTATAATCCAACTCTCACATTCATACATGACTACTGGAAAAACAATTACCTTGAGTAGACGGACCTTTGTTGGCAAAGTAATGTCTCTGCTTTTCAATATGCTATTTAGGTTGGTCATAACTTTCCTTCCAAGGAGTAAGCATCTTTTAATTTCATGGCTGCAATCACCATCTGCAGTGATTTTGGAGCCCAAAAAAAATAAAGTCAGCCAGTTTCCTCTGTTTTCCCATCTATTTGCCATGAAGTGATGGGACCAGATGCCATGGTCTTCGTTTTCTGAATGTTGAGCTTTAAGCCAACTTTTTCACTCTCCTCTTTCATTTTCATCAAGAGGCTTTTTAGTTCCTCTTCACTTTCTGCCATAAGGGTGGTGTCATCTGCATATCTGAGGTTATTGATATTTCTCCCAGCAATCTTGATTCCAGCTTGTGCTTCTTCCAGCCCAGCCTTTCTCATGATGTAGTCTGCATATAAGTTAAATAAGCAGGGTGACAATATAAAGCCTTGATGTACTCCTTTTCCTATTTGGAATCAGTCTGTTTTCCCATGTCCAGTTCTAACTGTTGCTTCCTGACCTGCATATAGGTTACTGTGTCTACTTCTACTTTGTCTTCTTGAGCTGCCATAACAGAATACTACAAATTGGGCATCTCCCAAAATATAAATTTATGTTGTCACAGGTTTGGAGCTTGGAAAGTCCAAGACCAAGCTGCCCGCAGGGTTTGCTCTTTTCTTGTGAGAGCTCTCTCCTGGCTTATAGATGGCTGCCTTGTTGTGTCCTTACATTGTAAAGATAAAGAGCTCTGCTGTCCTTTTCTCTTTTTATAAGGGCATCAGGCCCACCAGATCAAGGCCCACTCTTATCATCTCTTCTAACCTTAATTATAGTTTGGACTTAGATATAATCATATTGGGAGTTAAGGCTTCAACACAGGGATTTTAGGGGGATGCAGACAGTCTATAGAAATTCTTTTGTTTCAATATATTAGCAAAGCAAGAAAAATCAATTTTATGAAATGAATTTCAATCTAAATAAAATGTGAATTTTGTTTTCAAGAAGTGACAGAACATTTCAGAAATGCTTGCGGTAGCTTAGAAAATCAGACTATTTTACTGCAGAAAAAAATGACCCTGTCAACACTTGATCACTTGAAAGACACTTGTGTTGTCTTTCGATTAAATGTGTGTGTTCATATAAAAAAAGGAAACACATTTCACTACCTAGAGAAGGTCCTCATGACTGATTTATAAAATAAAGCTTCTTCCACATGTATCTGACTGATAGAGCTGGGTTCATTTGGCAGTCTTGGTATCCTGTGTGGTTTTCAAATCTGTCACTCTGCACCTTGTGTCCACTTAGAAAAAGACTTTAAATGAGAAAATGAAAAGGCATAAGGCCTACATGATCCCCTGCTTGTATAAGCGGAAATCTCCAAAGGCACTTTTATAAGAATGAAACCGCCACCTTTCATACATGTAAATCCTTTCATTTCAAGAGCTCAGAGTGATTCAGAAATGCCTTCCCACTGATCTTCAGAGTTGCTCATGAAGACACTGACAATTGCCTATGAAAATGTTAAGTGGATCTGGCCCAGCAAATGATAATCACAGTTAACCTGGGGTAAAGAAAATGTTCCCACTAGAGGAATGAATTTGTATTACTTCCTAAGGAGGGAACGTGTAATTAGAGACTGGACTCTGGTACACGGTTACTGCAATGTCTCATGATCTAAGAATATGATTAAACCTACAGCTGAGGAGAGCAGACACCACAGCAGCCATTTGATTCCTGAGCTCCTCTAGGAAACTCAATTTGTTGCTGAACGGAAGTCTGTCTTAAATTCTTCTACTCTTCTCTTTCCCTGCTCTCTGACTATGTTTGATGCCAACAGATATATGTCTAAATATATAAATATTATGTGTGCTCAGTCACTTCAGTTGTGTCTGATTCTGTGAGACCCCATGGACCGTATACCCACAAGCTTCTCTATCCATGGGATTCTCTAGGCAAGAATACTGAAATGGGTTGCCGTTTTCTCTTCCAGGGGATCTTCCCAACCCAAGGATCGAACCCGCATCTCCTGAGGCACCTGCACTGCAAGTGGGTTTTTTTTACCCCTGAGCTACTAGGGAGGGCCCCATAAATAACATAGATGTAAATAAAAATATGGCTCTATGTACACTCTTCTGTGAGTGGCTTTCAGATGAATCAAACCACAATTTACTATCTGAAACTCACCTACAAAGATTCTAATATTCAAAGGATTTCAACCAGGACAGGTTTTTTGTTGTTATTGTTTCGTTTTAGTTTGTTGGTCTGTTTTTGGTGTTTTTAACAAAGAATCAGTGACTTGTTAGTGGGTTCCTATGTTAATTGCAAGGAATTCACAGAATGGTTTCAGGGTTGGGTATCTGCTTTTTTTTTGTTTGTTTGCTTTTGTAGAATTTTAGATATGTATGTATACATTTTTCTTCTGGGTAGAATGTTCATACCTTTAACAGATTCTCAAAGAAGCTTGTAATCTCAAAAGTTGAATAACAACTGCTCTTGAGGTATCAGAGTGAAGTCAAGCAGTTAAGTTCTAAGGTCAAAACGCATTTGTCTGCTATGTATGCCACAATAAAAATGGCACAGACAGTGTGGTTAAGCAAAAAAATTCATTTTCTTACAGTCTTAGAGACTAGAAATCCAAGGTCAAGGTGCTATCGGGATCAGTGTCTTATGAGGTCTCTTTTCCTGGGTTTGATAGCCTTCTTGCTCTGTTCTCACACGGTTTTTCCTTTTGGCAGGAGTGAGGAGAGAGAATGAGAGAGAATCCATTAGTTCTATGGATTAGGAGTCCACACTTATGACCTCATGCTACCTTTGTTACCTTCTGTACCCAGATACATTTGTTTTGGGAGCTATGATTTAAATGTGGGAATATTGGGAGGAACACATTTTAGTCCACAGCAGTCAGTAAAATAAAAATAACACTTTAGGATGAGCTGTGTCAAAAGCACAGAGAGCCAACTTGAAAGATCTGCCAATCGTCAAAATGAGAAGTGACTGAGCAACTAAAAGTAATGATAACATAGTATTATGATCAAAGAAGAGAAATAGGAATCTATACTGATATAAATAAATAATTGACTATACAAAGGGTGGATGAGGGATACAGCTTCCTTACAGAAGACTCTTAAAGCATAAATGCAGATGCACACCCATATGGGTCAGTTCAGGTCAGTTCAGTTCAGTCGCTCAGTCGTGTCCGACTCTTTGCGACTCCATGAATCGCAGCACGCCAGGCCTCCCTGTCCATCACCAACTCCCGGAGTTCACTCAGACTCACGTCCATCGAGTCAGTGATGGATCCACCCATCTCATCCTCTGTCGTCCGCTTCTCCTCCTGCCCCCAATCCCTCCCAGCATCAGAGTCTTTTCCAATAAGTCAACTCTTCACATGAGGTGGCCAAAGTACTGGAGTTTCAGCTTCTGCATCATTCCTTCCAAAGAACACTCGGGGCTGATCTCCTTCAGAATGGACTGGTTGGATCTCCTTGCAGTCCAAGGGACTCTCAGGAGTCTTCTCCAACACCACAGCTCAAAAGCATCAACTCTTTGGCTCTCAGCTTTCTTCAAAGTGCAACTCTCACATCCATACATGACCACAGGAAAAATCATAGCTTCACTAGATGGACTTTTGTTGGCAAAATAATGTCTCTGCTTTTCAATATGCTATCTAGGTGGGTCATAACTTTCCCTCCAAGGAGTAAGCGTCTTTTAATTTCATGGCTGCAGTCACCATCTGCAGTGATTTTGGAGCCCAAAAAAATAAAGTCTGACACTGTTTCTACTGTGTCCCCATCTATTTCCCATGAAGTGATGGGACCAGATGCCATGATCTTAGTTTTCTGAATGTTGAGCTTTAAGCCAACTTTTTCACTCTCCTCTTTCACTTTCATCAAGAATATTTTCAGGTCCTCTTCACTTTCTGCCATAAGGGTGCTATCATCTGCATATCTAAGGTTATTGATATTTCTCTCTCGGCAGTCTTGATTCCAGCTTTGTTTCTTCCAGTCCAGCGTTTCTCATGATGTATTCTGCATAGCAGTTAAATAAGCAGGGTGACAATATACAGCCTTGACATACTCCTTTTCCTATTTGGAACCAGTCTGTTTTCCCATGTCCAGTTCTAACTGTTGCTTCCTGACCTGCATATAGGTTTCTCAAGAGGCAGGTCAGGTGGTCTGTTATTCCCATCTCTTTCAGAAATTTTCACAGTTTATTGTGATCCACATAGTCAAAGTCTTTGGCATAGTCAATAAAGCAGAAATAGATGTTTTCCTAGAACTCTCTTGCTTTTTCGATAATTCAGCAAATATTGGTTATTTGATCTCTGGTTCTTCTCCGTTTTCTAAACCAGCTNTTTCAGAATTTTCCACAGTTTATTGTGATCCACATAGTCAAAGGCTTTGGCATAGTCAATAAAGCAGAAATAGATGTTTTTTTGGAACTCTCTTGCTTTTTCGATAATTCAGCAAATATTGGCTATTTGATCTCTGGTTCTTCTCCGTTTTCTAAACCAGCTTGAACATCTGGAATTTGATGGTTCATGTATTGCTGAAGCAGTGAAGTCTAATTCTCCTTCTCCCTTTGAGTGTAGGCTGAACTAAGTGATGTATTTCCAAAGACTAGTACATGGAAAACATATAGTAAATTCACACTAGAGGAATCTGACTGACTTCATTTAAGAAAATCATAATATAACCAGTGATAAGTCATGCATCTTCTCATATCACATGAAGAAAATGGTAGTCACAAAAAATTTCCTGTTATCATGTGTTTGTTTAAAGGGCAGATACTACAACTCTTTGTCAGGAAATTGATTCCTGTGATCACCATTTCATTATCTTTGACAAGTCAGTAAATGAAAGTCATTCATATCCATTCTTTGACCAGTGAATAAATAAGCACTTTGAAAGAAATGATCTTTGTAAGCAAAGAGGAGAGTAATGAATATGTTTCTACTTTTTAATATATCTTGGTAAAAATTTGGATAAATATCTGATATACACATGCATACACACACACACACACACACACACATACACGCACACACAAATTCAAGTATGCTCCCTTCTTAGAAGTCCCTTTTCTTCTTAGCAAACATTATAATCTTGTGATCCATTCAAGGCCCATCTCAGATGGATTTTTTAAAATGAAATTGTCCATGATCTTTCAGATAGAAAGACATTTCCTCTATGGTCATGTTTTCATCATTTTTATCTTTTATAATCTATATTTCTATATTTGTTCTGTTTTACTTTTATATTGGGGCTTCCTAGGTGGTTCTAGTGGTACAGAATCCACATGCAAATGTAGGAGATACAAGAATAGCGGGTTCCATCCCTGGGTTGGGAAGATCCCTGGAGTAGGACAACATGGTAACCCAAACCAGTATTCTTGCCTGGAGAATTCCATGGACAGAGGAGCCTGGTGGGCTACAGTCCACAGGGCCGCAAAGAGTCAGGAGCAACTGAGCAACTTTATACTATAAAGCTGCTTAATTAAAGACAACTGTGAAAGGTGCTGCATACCTTCGTATTCTTAGGTGCCAGGATCCTCTTTTCTATTGACAGATTCCCAAGAATGGAATTGGTGTCAGAGGATGTTTAGTTTTAATTTTAAAATACATTTACCAGATTGTTTAATGTCTTTGTAACACCTAAAATTTTCACTCAGTAACTGTATATCATTATATTTTCACAGATTTTCACAAAAAGAGGAACTCAGAAAATGCTAAACTTATTCTTTTGTTTTAGAAAAGTAGCCTAATGCATTAAGTCAGCCTCAGAGAAATACTGATTTTAAGAGTATTACTTCCACAATTTATTGCCTGCATAAAACTGGAGAAACTAAATCCACTGTTTTTTTCTTTCTGTTTATAGAATTGGTACACTACTTATATTTCAGATAGTTATGAGAATTAAGTGACCAAATATATGTGATGTTTCAATCATGTTATTAATTTAAAAATTAATTGACTTGAATTAATATCTACTATATATGGCTGCCATAAAAATGATTTTTAGATTTGCCAAAAAAATTATAAAATGTTTGAAAATAAGTATGTATTATACCTAATTTGAGATAATTTGAACTTTATGTCATTTCATGCTATATTTATAGTAATATGGAGACAAACTGTTAAAAGATCAGTTCAGTTCAGTTCAGTCACTCAGTCATGTCCAACTCTTTGCGACCCGATGAACCACAGCACACCAGGCCTCCCTGTCTATCACCAGCTCCCAGAGTCCACCCAAACCAATGTCGACTGAGTCAGTGATGCCATCCAGCCATCTCATCCTCTGTTGTCCCCTTCTCCTCCTGCCTCAATATTTCCCAGCATCAGGGTCTTTTCAAATGAATCAATTTTTTGCATCAGGTGGCCAAAGTACTGGAGTTTCAGCTTCAACATCAGTCCTACCAATGAACACTCAGGACTGTTCTCCCTTAGGATGGACTGGTTGGGTCTCCTTGCAGTCCAAGAGACTCTCAAGAGTCTTCTCCAAAACCACAGTTCAAAAGCATCAATTATTCTGTGCTCAGCTTTCTTTATAGTCCAACTCTCAATTTGGGGCACATTAAAATTTTCCGAGTTTATTTCAGAAACCATCAATTTGAACTGGAAAAAAGTTTTAGGAGCTAGAAGAAGGCTTCCCTAGAGCTTGTACAGAAGTTAAACAAGGAAATTATATGATTGACTATAGCTTAAGCAGCTCTGTTATTTGAGAAAGCCTAGCTGGTTCTATGTGATTGATTGTTCTTAAATTTTGTTTTCTTTGATATGAATACATTTACAGGAACTAACTCTAGCTTATTTTTCAGTGTGCTTTTATAGGCTACCAAAGCATTAAAATTACCTCAGTCTAATGGTCTTCTTGTTTAATTACTTAAATAATACAAACACAAATTATTTTTAAATGCTCTTTAGAGAAAATTAGCATTACTTCTTCTGTGTCTGAATTCTGAATACACTTGCACAGATTTTATGGCAGAAAGACATAGAAACAACAAGAGTTTATATTTACTTTGTATTTCCCACTGTATGACACTGTCTTAAATATAACAAGCCCAGTGATACCTCATATAACTACCCAGGATTTAAATCACCCAAGAAGAGAATAGAAATTCCCTCTATAAAGCATACTAATTGTGAACATATTCCTACAGGGATCTTTTGATCTTATCCCAATCTCTTAATTGTTCTTTTATTTCATCATTCAAAAGCATTTGTACCATTTCATGTGTTAGTGGAGGCATTTAATTGTGAGAGTCAATTTTTAAGACCAAATTCATTAATTTTTCTAGTCAATCATTTTACATTGTTATATTATTTGGGAACTTCAAATCAGGCTCCTCAATTTTCTCATCTGAGGACATATAAATCCTTTTTTTTTTTTAATTCTACTGATGAAGTTACAAACCCTTTAATATACCTTGGAGCAGCACAGAGATTAAAATAATATTTGATGTATCTTTCATCTAATAAAACCAGAGCACCACTCTCTATTTCTTCCTAACAGAAACGACTGTCTCCTATGGGCCATATTTCCCCAGTGACTGGAATTTTGACTAGGAGCCATTATTCAGTAAAATTTTATTTCATATTGCTTGTATCATAACCATATCCCAAATATTGCAGTGTTTTACAGACACAGATTCCTAGTAATAGTTAGATAATGCTGTCAATCTAATTTTTGTAAAGGTGAGGCTCTCTATCCAATCTTTGACTAGTTTCCTTTTTATCTGTGGTTAACCAGGCTATTATAGAACAATAGTAAAGGCCAAACTGTCCAATAATACCCTCTCAGAATTTAGGTGTATTTTAATGTTCACTTAGACAATACACTCCCTCATCTTGACCTCAAGTGCACTAGAAATAAAGACTCACATTCTACAGCAATTAAAATATCCGGTTGGCCTTGGTGAAAGGACAAGTCCTCTCCCAGGTTTCTTGACCGGAGTAATTACTTGATTAACCAAGTTACTTATACCTTCCCTGACCTCCCAGGCTGCTTTATTTAATTACATTAATTAATTTAGTTATTACAGTGCTGAGTCTTCATTGCTGTGCGAGGCTTTTCTCTTGTTATAGCAAGTGGGGGCTGCCTCCAGTTGCACTGCAAGGGCTTCTCATTGTGGAGGCTTCTGGCTTCTCTTGTTGCAGGGCACCAGCTCTGGGTGCAAGGGCTTCAGTCGTTGCGGCTCCCAGACTCTGGAGCACAGGCTCAATAGTTATAGTATGAAGACTTAGTTGCTCTGTGGCATGTGGGATCCTCCTGGATCAGGGATCAAACCTGTGTCTCTTGCACTGGCGGGTGGATTCTTCACCACTGAGTCACCAGGGAAGCCCACCAAGTTGATTTATAACCACAGTGACTCTTTTGGAAGACAGTTCTTATTAGCAGCACTATTTGGATAGATTAGCAAGCCTTTCTCATCATGGTGAGCCTTTAGCATTGCCTTTCAGCTGTTTCCACAGTGCCCCTACCAAAGCAGCACTTAGAATCCCCACAAAGCATCTGGCAAAATTTGGCCTTTACAGACCACATGTATTTTACATGTATTGTCATGGAAGCTATCAGGTGCATGCCTTTTGGAACAACGGCATGCAACCAAAAATACTGTATGCCAATGGGACTTTCACTGGTGTATAATCTATCCTCAAATTCATCTCCATGTAGCTGGATGATAAGGCTTCACATAAATGTTCTGGGTGTGCCTCTGAGAAGGAGTTACAAGTATATTAGGTCACCAGACTGCACCCAGTTTAATTCTGTTGAGGTTAACACAAAGCATCTGGCAAAATTTGGCCTTTACAGACCACATGTATTTTACATGTATTGTCATGGAAGCTATCAGGTGCATGCCTTTTGGAACAACGGCATGCAACCAAAAATACTGTATGCCAATGGGACTTTCACTGGTGTATAATCTATCCTCAAATTCATCTCCATGTAGCTGGATGATAAGGCTTCACATAAATGTTCTGGGTGTGCCTCTGAGAAGGAGTTACAAGTATATTAGGTCACCAGACTGCACCCAGTTTAATTCTGTTGAGGTTATCAGGGATCAATTTCCTTTTTCCTTATATTGATTTCATCTGTACCCACTTTTGATACAGCTGAATGAGAAAATCAGGCTAGAATAATCCACTGTCTGGGTTTAATTCTGAGATACCACTTATTTTGCTAGACGTCTTACCTTGGCTGGGTAACTACTTCTCCCTGTGCTTCAGATTTCTCAACTGTAAAACAAAGCTAATGTTAATCTTACCTCGCAGAGCTGTTGGGAAGATTAAATGAATTAGTGTGCTAATGTGATAAGAATAAGATGTAGCACATAGTACGTGTTCAGTAAATTACATTCACCTTCATGATAAATTACAATCACTTAAAATAACTTTGACGATGTACTTACTGTCACAGACATTTGTGATAAATAAACTGGGCATGAGCTGAAGTTGTACAATGGGAAGGGAATGAAAATGTACCTCACCGTTTATTATCTGACTTTGCTAGCAAGAGTGAAAGGAAAACTGGAAGCATTAATAACAGTTTGATTACTTGCTGATTATTCTTAGCCAGTGAAAATTACAATGTCAGAAAGAAATACTGGATAGCACTTTAGGCAGCATCTTGACATTAAGGGGGAAATTTGCCAGTTGAGTATGATTGGGGAGGGTGAGACTTCCCTGGTGGCTCAGACAGTAAAGCGTCTGCCTACAATGTGGAGACCCAGGTTCAATCCCTGGGTTGGGAAGATCCCCTGGAGAAGGAAATGGCAGCCTACTCCAGGCTAGTATTCTAGCCTGGAAAATCCCATGGACGGAGGAGCCTGGTAGGCTACAGTCCATGGAGTTGCAAAGAGTCGGACATGACTGATTGACTTCACTTTCACTTTCTTTTGACATTAAGTGGGAAATTTGCCAGTTGAGTATGATTGGGGAGGGTGTTTCAAATAGCTGTATATAACAGAGTCCTGAGAAGTATAATACATTTAGAATAAGACAAATATATTCCATAACTCTGCAAAATTGTGTAACCAAGATTGTTCTGAAGGGATCTGTGATTGAAACACTTTAAGCAGGACTTCTTTGGTGGCACAGTGGATAAGAATCTGCCTGCCAATGCAAGGGACATGGGCTCAATCCTTGGTCAAGGAAGATTCCTCATGCCACAGAGCGACTAAGCCCCTGTGCCACAACCACTGAGCCCTTGCTCTAGAGCCTGCAAGCTACAGCTCCTGAGTCCACTTGCTGCAACCACTGAAGCCCATGCATTCTAGATCCCATGCCAAACCATGGTGGCCAGGCCAGAATACTGGAGTGGGTAGCCTTTCCCTTCTCCAGGGATCTTCCCAACCCAGGGATCGAACCCAGGCCTCTCACATTGCAAGCAGATTCTTTACCAGCTGAGCCACAGGGGAAGCCCTAAACTGTGATGGAGATAATGAAGACAATGGTGGCTTTCTTCAAAATGTCCCATGAAGGCACTGCTACACTCAGTGCCCCCAACCCTGCAGCAGGCCACTGCCAACCCAGACCTCCTATGAGACTCCTGGACACTCCCTTGAGTGTCTGGGTCAGTCTCTTGTGGGGTCACTGCTCCTTTCTCCTGGGTCCTGGTGCATATAAAGTTCTGTTTGTGTCCTCCAAGTGTCTATTTCTCCAGTCCTGTGTAAGTACATGAACCGTGAACTTCCAGATGCTCAGTCTGGATTTAGAAAAGACAGAGGAACCAGAGATCAAATTGCAACATTTGCTGGATCATCAAAAAAACAAGAGCGTTCCAGAATAATATCTAAATAAAATCATTGCAGATGATGACTGCATCCATGAAATTAAAAGATTTACTCCTTGGAAGAAAAGTTGTGACCAACCTAGACAGCATATTAAAAGGCAGAGACATTACTTTGCCAACAAAGATCTGTCTAGTCAAAGCTATGGTTTTTCCAGTTGTCATGTATGGATGTGAGAGTTGGACTATAAAAAAAGCTAAGCACTGAAGAAATGATGCTTTTGAACTGTGGCATTGGAGAAGACTCTTGAGAGTCCTTTGGAGACTGCAAGGAGATCAACCAGTCCATCCTAAAGGAAATCAGTGCTGAATATACATTGGAAGGGCTGATGCTGAAGCTGAAACTCTTAACACTTTGGCTACCTGATGAGAAGAACTGACTCACAGTGTGGAGATTCCTTTAAAAATTGCAAATAGAACTGCCTTATGATCCAGCGATCCCACTGCTGGGCATACACACCGAGGAAACCAGAATTGAAAGAGACACGTGTACCCCAATGTTCATTGCAGCACTGTTTATAATAGCCAGGACATGGAAGCAACCTAGATGTCCATCAGCAGATGAATGGATAAGAAAGCTGTGGTACATATACACAAAGGAGTATTACTCAGCTATTAAAAAGAATACATTTGAATCAGTTCTAATGAGGTGGATGACGCTGGAGCCGATTATACAGAGTGAAGTAAGCCAGAAAGAAAAACACCAATACAGTATACTTACACATATATATGGAATTTAGAATGATGGTAATGATAAACCTGTACGCAAGACAGCAAAAGAGACACAGATGTATAGAACGGCCTTTTGGACTCTGTGGGAGAGGGAGAGGGTGGGATGAGTTGGCAGAGTGGCAGTGTAACATATGTGATATCATAATTGAAACAAATCGCCAGTCCAGGTTTGATGCAGGATGCAAGATGCTTGGGACTGATGCACGGGGATAATCCAGAGAGAGGGTGTGGGGTGGGAGGGAGGAGGTGGGGGGTCGGGATTGGGAGTTCATGTACACTTGTTGCTGATTCATGTCGATGTGTAGCAAAACGAATACAGTATTGTAAAGCAAAACAAACTAAAAAATAAAAATTAATTAAAGAAAAAAAAAGAAACACTGGGCTGGAAGAAGCACAAGCTAGAATCAAGATTACTGGGAAAAATATCAATAACCTCAGATATGCAGATGACACCACTCTTATGGCAGAAAGTGAAGAGGAACTAAGGAGCCTCTTGATGAAAGCGAAAGAGGAGAGTGAAAAAGTTGGCTTAAAGCTCAACATTCAGAAAACTAAGTTCATGGTATCTGGTCCCATCACTTCATGGCAAATAGATGGGGAAACAGTGGAAACAGTATCAGACGTTATTTTGGGGGGCTCCAAAATCATTGTAGATGGTGACTGCAGCCATGAAATTAAAAGACACTCCTTGGAAGGAAAGTTATGACCAACCTAGATAGCATATTCAAAAGCAGAGACATTACTTTGCCAACAAAGGTCTGTCTAGTCAAGGCTATGGTTTTTCCAGTGGTCATGTACGAATGAGAGAGTTGGACTGTGAAGAAAGCTGAGTGCCAAGGAATTGATGCTTTTGAACTGTGGTGTTGGAGAAGACTCTTGAGAGTCCCTTGGACAGCAAGAAGATCCAACCAGTCCATCATAAAAGAGATCAGTCCTGGGTGTTCATTGGAAGGACTGATGCTAAAGCTGAGACTCCAATACTTTGGCCACCTGATGCAAAGAGTTGATTCACTGGAAAAGACTCTGATGCTAGGAGGGATTGGGGGCAAGAGGAGAAGGAGTCAACAGAGGATGAGATGGCTAGATGGCATCACTGACTCAATGGACATGAGTTTAGTGAACTCTGGGAGTTGGTGATGGCAGGGGGGCCTGGCGTGCTGCAATTCATGAGATTGCAAAGAGTCAGACATGGCTGAGCGACTGAACTGAACTGAACTGATAAAGAGATTATCCTATTAATTTATTGACAACTGTATTTTTCAAATTAATGATTTTACTTTTAAAAATCCATTTGTTCTTTTTCCATTTTATAATTTTGTTATTTGTAGATATTATACCTTCATTTCTCTCTCTAAAGACACTAAACATATTTATTTTGAAATCAAAAAAAAAGAAAAGACTGATTCTGGGAAAGATTGAAGGTGAGAAGAGAAGGGGATGACTGAGGATGAGATGGTTGGATGGCATCACTACTCAATGGACATGAGTTTCAGTAAACTCCAGGAGTTGCTGATGGCAGGGAGGCCTGGCATGCCGTAGTCCATGGGGTCACAAAGAGTCGGCACAACTGAACAACTGAACTGAAGCTACCTGCTATTGTGACTCTTTCAAAATAATTACTGATTAAGGTATTATATTATTTGAACAGTTTTTCTTTCCCTATCTTTACAGATTGCTTTTTAAAAACATGATTTCGGGTTTCTGTGGACCTAGTGTATAAATCATTAATAATAAATAGAAAGGACCAAATGACTTTTTATCTTTGACTTCTTTGATGATGACCTGTGTGATGTTTGAACTTATGTAAGGGCACCATTTATTTTGCCTTGTATTTGTAGAATCTAAGCTGGACACCTTATTATCATATTTTCAGAGAGCTCAGGGAGACATCAAAGAGAAAGAAGAGATACTATTTTTTTATTCTTTTGTAGAAAGAAACCTAGATATTTGTAGAACAGTTTCTTCCCCTCTAGAGTTTAGAAGACTAAAGCTCGGCTCATTCAGTTTGGCCCACTTGGCAATGAAATGCATCCGTAGGTGTCATAAATTCCTGTGTGTGTTCTTTGAATGTACTCTCTAGCATGGTTTCTTTGCACATTACTGCTTCTGAAAGTAAGTGCTGCCACATCAAGGTCCATAGAGCTAAAAGTAGTAGGAACCTCCACTTTTTTTCCCCCCCACCAAATAAAATCTCTTTCCTATCCCACTTCCACCTTCATTAACAGTCTTTGGGGAAAAACAAACAAACAAACAAGAAATAACAGTACTATTCAGAATCTTCTAAAATCTAGAATTTGTTGTTGTTCTTATTCAGTTGCCAAGTCGTGTCTGACTCTTTGCAACTCCATGGACTGTAGCACTCCAGGCTCCTCTGTCCTTCACTATCTCCCTGAGTTTGATCAAGTTCATATCCATTTAGATGCTATCTAACCATTTCAGCCTCTGTCGCCCAGATCTCTTTTTGCTTTCAATCTTTCCCAGCAATAGGGTTTTTTCCAATGAGTGGACTCTTTGTGTTAGTTGGCCAAAGTATTGAAGTTCAATATTGGCATGAATCCTTCCAATGAATATTCAGGGTTGATTTCCTTTAGGACTGATTGATTTAATCTCCTTGCAATCCAATAAACTCTCAAGAGTCTTCTCCAGCATCACAATTTGAAAGCATCAATTCTTCAGTGCTCAGCCTTCTTAAGGTCTAACTGTCACATCCATAGATGACTACTGGAAAAACCATAGCTTTGACTAGATGGACCTCTGTTGGCAAAGTGATATCTCTGCTTTTTAACACACTGTCTAGGTTTGTCATAGCTTTCATTCCAAGGAGCAAGCATCTGTAAAGTTCATGGTTGCAGTTACTGTCTACACTGATTTTGGAGGTTAAAAAGTCCTTTTCCTTCTCCTATATTTATTCCTCTCACCAACCTCCAAATACAGTTCTGCTTGCCATAGTGGCTATAATATTATTAAATTTATTTTTCCAAGATAAACTGTGAAATGTATCACAGTTATGGAGACAGGAAGTCATGGTGACAGTTAAAATTTTAAATGTAATATTGTTTGAACCACACATAAAGAATTTTTTAATGCTTTCTCATCATCAATAAGAATCTAAAAGTTCAGAAGACCACTCAATACATAAAGTATAATGAACAAATTCTAGTAAAATTATGGGATATAGTTTGATCTCCTGGTTTCCTGCTGTACTTTTCTCTATATACTTTAGTTGGGTACTCTAATAAGTGCCTGCCTACTCATAGACAGACAAAATTAAATTTACTGCAATGGAGTATGTATGGACCAAAACTTGAGCAATGAGAGATTAACATCCAGTCATTGTAAAGCAGTTTGCTTGGATTAACTATCACACAGATAAAAATTATGAAGTTTAGATGAAATTTTATTCTTTTTAACAAACTAATAAAATGTATATTTACCAAATGTACTAAGATACTAGAAGGAAATCGACTTTTAAAGATGGGAATGACACTGGGTGAGACTTGAATATCTTTGGCTTTTTGACTGAGGGTGGGATATTGAAAACTTAATTTTTACTGGCTGAAATGTCAGAAGACAATTTTCAGGACTATCAGATCAGTAAGAAATCATAAAGTAGAGTCCTAGAAAGAAGGGAGCCTCGAGGAGTGTAAGATTCAGAATATGCACGTAAGCCCTTTCCAAATGTTTCCCTAAACACTGATCTATAAGTACATGGAAGATACTCCAAAGTGTTGGGCAAAGACAGCAGCTGGAAGCTGAGGAAACTGAGCAAAGAATTCAGATGTTTTTTAGCATAAGAGAGAAAGGGATTGGAGTTTAAGTCTAACAAGGTAAGTTGCTATGAAAATAAACAAACAAATAAACAAAATTATCAGGGAAATTTGACTTAATCCAGAGTCTATACAATGTGTTAGTCATAATCTATAAAGATATTTAATCACTATGTTGTATACGTGAAACTAATATCATATTGTAAGTCAAGCATATTTAAATAAAAATTTAAAAATAAATAAACTGATAATTTCTGGACATGCTTTGTGTTTTGTTGCTGAGATTCTCTGTCATGTTATACTTCTCCAAAGAGTGTTGATACTTTTGCTTTATCAGGTTTCATTCAAACTACTAAGTCTGTGTTATACACATTGAATAGCATTTCCAATCTGTTAGTTCTTTTGGTCTTACTTACAGGTTGCATTGAGAGTGCCCAGAGTATGTATAACTGCCAAGGAATCAGCTTGTCAGTTATGTAGCTTTATACATAGAATTGATGTTTATACACAAAATAATTGTGGCTGTCCTGAGTTCTGTTCTTTTGTTCTTCAGACCAGAAAAAAAGGTGTATTATATTGGGAATACAGCTGTACTGCCCTGCAAATGTGGTTGCCCTTCAACTCACTGCCAAGATCTGACTGCTCTTATTCATCCTCCACTGACTCTGCATTTTGCTCAGCGTTTCCAATTATTACTTCAGGAGAGGCTTGTGTGAGTTTCTGCCTCCTCGGCACTGAAAGCAGAACCTCCCTCCAGGTCCTTGTCTGCTAAGAACTAGAGTGGGAATTCTAACAAAAATTAAAACATTTCTTTTTTTTTTCTTTTCTGGAATTATTTGATACCCATTCCTTTTCCTTAGCACTTAGAATTTTATCTGTATCTTTTTCATTCTTTTTTAGCATGATGTTTTGAATTTTTTCTTTATCTTCTTTGGCACTGTGAAAAGTTAAAGACACTCAGGTGTGTTTGACTCTTTGTGAACATGTGGGACTGTATAGTCCGTGGAATTCTCCAGGCCAGAAAACTGTAGTGGACAGCCTTTCCCTTCTCCAGGGGATCTTTCCAACCCAGGGTTCAAACCCAGGTTTCCTGCATTGCAGGTGGATTCTTTACCAGCTGAGCCACAGAGGAAGCTTTGGCACTGTAGGAACTTTCAATCTTAGACATGTTATCTTTTTAAAAATCTGGGACCTTAGTCTACATTTTTTCTACAAATATCTACCACATTTAAAAACAAATGTTTTTATTTTTTTCTGTGATTTTTATTATTTGGACACTTTTTTCTATTCTTTATGCCTACTGAGTTTTATATTTTTCATTTTGCTTCCTCATCTTCTTTCTCAGTGATGTATTTAAAAAATGTACCTTTGTTTTTATTTTTTTGCTGTTTGTTTCCTTATCAATAATTACTTTATTTTTTTCTTCTAACTTTCTTGAGCTATATTTGACATACAGCACTATATGGTTAAATTGAACAGCACAATGATTTGACCTACATGCATCATGAAATGATTACCACAGTACACTTAGTGAACATGAATCAACTCATACACACTCAAAACAAAAAAGAAAAGAAAAGAAAAAACCTTTTCTTTTTCCTTGTGATAAGAACTCCTAGGAAGTACTCTCTTAACATTCATACATACAGTGTAGTACATTACCTATCATGTTGTATGTTGCATTACTAAAACTTATTTCTTATAACCAGTAGTTTACCAATAAATCTTAAGGGAAATCAACCCTGAATGTGCATAGGAAGGACTGATGCTGAAACTGAAGCTCCAATACTTTTGGCCCCTGATGAGAAGAGCTGACTCAATGGAAAAGGCCCTACTTTGGGAAAGACTGAAGGTAAAAGAGAAAGGGTAGAGGATGAGATGGTGAGATTCCATCACTGAATCAATGGACATGAATCTGAGCAAACTCTAGGAGATAATAAAAGACAGGCAGCCTGGTGTGCTGCAGTTCATGGGGTTGCAAATAGACATGACTTAGAGACTGAACAACAGCTTTTGAGTACCTTTTCTGAATTCCTTCTGTCTCTACCCACTGCCTCTGATAACGGCAAATCTGTTCTCTTTTTCCATGTTTGTTTGTTTTTGAATAATTGACCTACAAAACTATGTTAGTTTCTGTTATATGACACAGTGATTCAATATTTCTATATATATCAAACTGATCACTATTGTATGTGTAATTACCATCTCATACCATACATAGACATTACAGAATTATTGACTGCATTCCCTCCTCTGTATATTTCACACTGTGACCCATTTACTCTGCAACTTGAAGTTTTTACCTCTTAATCTCCTTCACCTATTTTGTTATTTTTGTCTGTGTTCAGACATAATTAGAGTGGTCTTGTGTTTGTCTCTATCTGTTACAGTCAGAGAATGGTTATGTCTTATGTTGGCATTCTCTGACATTATTTAGGTTTGGTATGGCATAGTCATTACAGCCAGATTACCTCCAAGCTGACAGAAATCAGTGATAGTGTTCTTTTTTTTCTTTTTCAGAAAAGTTATGACACATAAAAAGTGTCATAAAATAGTAGTATAGCTTTTTTTTTTTAAAGAAGTTATGTGTGAAAGAATCTATTGTATATGGCAAACGTGTGGAGCTAAAAATATTTGGTAGGTTATTTTTCCCTTTTTCAACAAATGAAGCAAAGTTCATGCTTATTAAGATCATTGTTACCCAAAGTGGAAAAGTGCTTCTGGCGTATGCTTCTTTACCGTGTCCCCTGTCAACAAGGTCCCTCTGAAGTTCACAAAGAGAACATTTTTGTCTTACTTTTCACACAGAATCTGGCCTCATAAAGAATTTTTGATGCCTCCTAGCTCCCAGTAAGCAGGATTAATCAGTTAGGAGCAGCAGAGGGGAAAAGAGATTTTATTCCATTAGTAAGGCTTGAGTAATTTTTTTTTCTCGCTGGTAACTTCAGACCCTGATACGCTGTCAATGGGAATAGCTCTCCAGTATTATTATATTAATTGTGCTTCTCCTTTTCTTTCTGTTCTATTAAACTAATGAATCAATTGGGTCTCTTCTGGAGGTCATTTACAGTCAACTCAGACAGACATCTGAGAAGGAATATTTTTTTTTTTTTACAACAAGGATAAGAAGAAAGAATTTATCAGTAGTATTTCTTCTATTCAAAAAATATTAAGAGAAATTCTTCTGGAAGATGAAAATAAATTACATGAAAGAGAATTACAGGAAAAATAAACATTACTGGAAACAAAAACTAGGTGAGGAAATATAAAGAAAAAAAAGACTATTGGCTGTTTAAACTACAAAAAAGCAATTTATTGCAGAATGTCCATTTTTGTAGTATATATAGAGAGAAAACTTTATAGATAAATAGGAAGATGCAAGTATATAGGTATGTAAATTTAAAACTTCCACTCATCAAATGATAGCAATAAGCAAAGAAAAACCACAACTGGAAGAAATATTTTCAACACATATATGTGACAAAAGCCTTGTATCTTTCAAATATAAATACCTCATACAAGACAATAAGAAAAAGAAAATCATATAGAATGATAAGGGAAAGCCTTCAGCTGGCACTTCATAAAACATATTCAAATGACCATGAAGCATATGAAAATGTGCCAAGCATCTCTACTCATCAAGCAAACGCAAGCTACAATCACAAGTAAATACTATTACTTGTAGATAAATACTTGTAATCTTCCAGATTGACTACTTGTATCTCCCAGAATGACTAAAGTAAATAATAGTAAATACAAGTAAATGCTATTACTTGTAGATAAATACTTGTATCTTCCAGAATGACTAAAATTTAACATATAACAAATCCAAGTGTTGATAAAGATCAGGAGCAAGTGGGACTTTTATACATTGTAGGTAGAGTGTATAATGGAGCAATCACTTGGGACAATTCTATGTTACTTTATAGTGAAGTTAAACTTACCTGTATCTAGTAACTAAGTGATAGTATTCCTAGGTAAACATTCAAGAGAAAGAATTCAAACATCTATAAAAGACTTATATTAATGGCTATGAGAACTTTTTCTTAAGTATCCCAAAGTGAAAATAACCAAAATGGCCATTTAGAAAGAAACAGATAAACAACCTGGGCAAAGTCACATAAAAGATTATTACACAGAAGGAAAAAAGAAATAGAGACAGTATGTTGCAGACCACAGATGAAGGGAATAATTGATAGTGTAGGAAAGTATGAAAATGAAAAGAAAGAGAACAGAAACTATGGTTCCCACACATTAAGATACTAACAGTGAACTTTAAAATTGGCAATTCTTCTCACAGCAGAATTTTTTTCAAATATGTAGGATGTTAAGATGTATAACAGGGCTTCCCAGGTAGTGCTAGCAGTAAAGAACCTGCCTACCAGTGCAGCATACCTAAGAGACGGGGGTTCAGTCCCTGGGTTGGGAAGATCCCCTGGAGGAGGGCATGGCAACCCACTCCAGTAGTCTTGCCTGGAGAATTCCCATGGACAAAAGAGCTTGGCTGGCTACAGTCCATGGAATGGCAAAGACTTAGACTGAGCAAGTGACTGAGCATCCTGTCATGCTGTGTAACAAGGATACACACATATGAGTTAGAATAATTCTTTTTTTCTATCTTATATAAGTTAATTTTTCAGTGAAAAAGAGATTTCTTTAGCGGCTATAAAATAATTATTTCAATGTGATCATCTAAACATTAATTAAGAACACTTTAATTCTCTTTCTGATAAGGTTATTGAAATCTTTTCCATACTATGTCTTATGATTTATTATTATTATCAGGTCAGCATGCCTTTAGTCCAATGAAAGAAAAAAAATGTATGATTTATACAAAAGTGTTTTTACATAAGTCACATTATTTATTAAATTGGTAGCTAAACATTTTAAAATATAAAGATGGTTGAGATGTTATTTCATAAAATATAGGAAAACAAATTTTTCAAAGGCATGGAACTTGTTTTGAATTCTCTTCACAAATACTCTTTCCTGAGATATGGATTTTTTTCCCCCTAAAAAGCAAATTAGCAAACTGGCAAATTTATCAAAACTTATGTTCCTAACAGAAAACCTTTATAGACTTCCAAAGCAAATGCGCTGTCACGTGTGGTGAGAGTATTTAAATATATTGAAGTGTACTCGATTCTTCTCAATGGTTTGCATGATTTTTATGGCTTTTATTTTTATGGTCCTAAATGAAACATAATTTGTCTAAAAGTAAGATTCAGCTTTAACCTTTGACTTTCATTAAGAAGAAAGATTTACTATGCTTTCTTGTTCTTTATTCAAAGTGAAAAACTAAGTATTGTATTTCTAAAGCTTATTTTCTAACCATTTTCTAAGAGTATTTTTTCAGTAGGGTTTCTACTTGCTGGAATTCTATCTAGGCTAATAGTTTCAAAATGCCAATACTTTTGAAATGATCTACATATACTTTAAAGCTCTGAATATTTGAACATGTATTCTCATAGAAACTGTAACCATTCTGTTTCAACATGAAATGAGCACAATTTTGACATTACAGTATATTTTTATTAAGCATTTCATTAAAATTAATTGTTCAATAGGAACAATTGATATTGAGCACAAGCAATTTATCAGAATTTGGTGGAAGTAATTTGCACCAGTGAATAAACAGATTAATGCAAGCTGTTAACTTATAATTTTTAAGAGGCAAAATCATGACTCTCATTTGAATAAAAAATGATTTTAGTTAATTCATTAATAAATGAGTGCTATTAAGATGTTAAACCAGTCTAGTCCACCTTAAAAGTTAGGCACATAGAGGCAATTTTAAAAACAGGATAAGAATGCTGTTAGATACAAAAATGGTTTAATGTCTCATAGTGTTATGAAGTACAATCTCTGCGGGTATTTGTTCCACTGGCAGAAACTATTTGTATCTTCAACAGACAAAAAGCAGAAGTAAACTTCTGCCTCTACAGAGCTGTAAATTGCCCAGTCAATACAAACAGAACACTGAGCTGGAAGAAAACCTTTCACCAGAATTGCTTGGTACCATTCACCAACTGAGCTTTTAGGAAGTATTATAAACTTCCTTAAATATGCAAATTTCATGGCAATTTCTACTGAAAAACTTAATTATTAGCAAGATTTTCTTATGGTTGTTGTTCATTCAGTTGTGTCCAACTCTTTGCAACCCCATGGACTGGAGCACTCCAGGCTTCCCTGTCCTTAACCATCTCCTGGAGCTTGCTCAAACTCATGTTCATTGAGTCGGTGATGCCATCCAACCATCTCATCCTCTGTTGTCCCCTTCTCCTCCTGCCTTCAATCTTCCCCAGCATCAGGGTCTTTTCTAATGAGTCGGCTCTTTGCATCAGGTGGCCAAAGTATTGGAGTTTCAGCTTCAGCATCAGTCCTTCCAAGCCAGCTTTTTCACTCTCCTCTTTCACCTTCATCATGAGGCTCTTTAGGTCCTCTTCACTTTCTGCTATAAGATCACAACTGACTTATATAATTGCTTTATCAGAAAAAAAAATACAAAACTTGGAGAAAGGTAGATGATTACTCTGTGACCACTGGATGAAAGGTTCTGAAATTCAGTGCTTAAAGCATTGAAACCTTAACTATTCATCTGTCCCAAACAAAAGGGATGAAGTTGTGTCTCAGCTCTTTTTTCAAAGGCTTCTGCTTAATATTTCTAGCTTGACCTGCTAAGCTAGTTCTTGGGCTAATTGCCTTCTCACTTAAGCATCTTATCTCAGAAAATGTGTGGATAACTGTCACTAGTGAAAGGAAGCAGGAAGAAATAAGCAGACACGTTTCAAATTAAATAAAAGGGGGCACGGTAAGGAGAATCTGAGCATTTAAAATGATGACTAAAAAAATGTTATTCAAACAGAAATACTTTACCTGAATATTTCTGGAGGCAAATAAGCCTGAAGGGGAGATACAGGTGGTAACTGGCGAGAATGTATAGTCAAGGGCAGAGATCTTAACAATTTCTATTAGGATTCCCTCATTGCTATGGTACAGTGACTACTGTACATTCCCTCTTCTCCCCATCCATTCTCTTTTTATTGTAGTTATGATGGTTTTCTCCACTATTACACATGGGGAGATTCAACTTTCTATGGAGAGGACTGTTTGTCACCCCGGATTCTTATAATTAGAGCTCACGTACAATTGGATTGGTTCCATATGTATACATAGCTACTTAGGAATTCAGTGGGGTAGATTTTGACAGATACTATTAATTGATTTTCAATATTTCCTCCTTTTCTTAACTAGTAAGAGTTCATAACCACAAATTCAGTCACCCAGTAAGGTATAGAATTCCCAGTCTCCCTTTGGAGTTAATTGAGCCTAGGTAACTACAGGTCCACAGACAGAATCTGAGAAAAAGTCAAGTATATTTCTTTTATGGTCATCTCTTTTAAAATTCAAACTCTTTCCTTGAACTTCCTCATTCTGTCCCCCCAAACCCACTCAGTCATGGAAAAGACTGCTGCTGCTGCTCAGTCACATCCGACTCGTTGCCACTCCATGGGCTGCAGCCCTCCAGACTCCTCTGTCCATACAATTTCTCAGGCAAGAATACTGGAGTGGGTTGCCATTCCCTTCTCCAGGGGATCTTCCTGGCCCAGGGATTGAACCCACATCTCCTGCATTGCAGGCAGTGCTTTACCTGCTGAGCCATCAGGGAAGCCCATGGCAAAGATTAGAGCGATCTTAAAGTAATGAGCTCAGGTTGACAAAGCTAATCTCCAACTCGTGTGTGTGTGTGTGTGTGTGTGTGTGTGTGTGCGTGCGCACACGCACATGTGCACTCAATCGTGTTCAAGTCTTTGTGAGCCTACAGACTGTAGCCTGCCAGGCTCCTCTGTCTGTGCGATTCTCCAGTCAAGAATACTAGAGTGGGTTGCCATTTCCTCCTCCAGCAGATCTTCCTGAACTAAGGATTGAACCCATGTCTCTTGCATCTCCTGCTTTGATGGGTACGTTCTTTAGCAGCTGAGCTATCAGGGAAGCCTAACACTCTATTTTGGGCACTAGAGATAAATCAATTTTCATTGTGTTTAATCCACTATGGTTCTGAATTTATTTGTTAGAAAAACATAGGGTCTTCCTTAGAAAATATAGATGCCACCTCACACTCATTCAATCGGGAAAACAAAACATCTGTTAGGAAGTGTTGATGAAAATAAAGGCAAAGGATACAAACAAGAATAGTAATTTTGGGGAGCAATCTGGCAAAATCTAGAGAAGCTGGCAATTCTCATTCTTATAGTACCCAGAGCTGTTTCAAATCTTGAAAGATGATGCTGTGAAAGTGCTACACTCAATTTGCCAGAAAATCTGGAAAACTCAGCAGTGGCCACAGGACTGGAAAAGGTCAGTTTTCATCCCAATTCCAAAGAAAGGCAATGCCAAAGAATGCTCCAACTACCGAACAATTGCACTCATCTCACATGCTAGTAAAGTAATGCTCAAAATTCTCCAAGCCAGACTTCAGCAATATGTGAACCGTGAACTCCCTGATGTTCAAGCTGGTTTTAGAAAAGGCAGAGGAACCAGAGATCAAATTGCCAACATCCGCTGGATCATGGAAAAAGCAAGAGAGTTCCAGAAAAACATCTATTTCTGCTTTATTGACTATGCCAAAGCCTTTGACTGTGTGGATCACAGTAAACTGTGGAAAATTCTGAAAGAGATGGGAATACCAGACCACCTAAAGCTCAACATTCAGAAAACGAAGATCATGGCATCTGGCCCCATCACTTCATGGGAAATAGATGGGGAAACAGTAGAAACAGTGTCAGACTTTGTTTTTTTGGGCTCCAAAATCACTGCAGATGGTGACTGCAGCCATGAAATTAAAAGGCGCTTACTCCTTGGAAGAAAAGTTATGACCAACCTAGATAGTATATTCAAAAGCAGAGACATTACTTTGCCGACTAAGGTCCGTCTAGTCAAGGCTATGGTTTTTCCTGTGGTCATGTATGGATGTGAGAGTTGGACTGTGAAGAAGGCTGAGCGCCGAAGAATTGATGCTTTTGAACTGTGGTGTTGGAGAAGACTCTTGAGAGTCCCTTGGACTGCAAGGAGATCCAACCAGTCCATTCTGAAGGAGATCAACCCTGGGATTTCTTTGGAAGGAATGATGCTAAAACTGAAGCTCCAGTACTTTGGGCACCTTATGCGAAGAGTTGACTCATTGGAAAAGACCCTGATGCTGGGAGGGATTGGGGGCAGGAGGAGAAAGGGACGACCGAGGATGAGATGGCTGGATGGCATCACGGACTCAATGGACGTGAGTCTGGGTGAACTCCGGGAGTTGGTGATGGACAGGGAGGCCTGGCGTACTGCGATTCATGGGGTCACAAAGAGTCGGACATGACTGCGCGACTGAACTGAACTGAACTGAACTGATATTACCCAGAAATTCCACTCATTGCATCCACACTTGAAACTTCTTTTCACACTTGTGCACAAGAAGACATGTACAGAAATATTCAATACTTCCTTGACTGTGGTAGCTAAACACAAAAAGAAGCAAGAGTGTTTGAAAGAGGTAAATCATCTGTGATAGAAAGTTTATAATAGTGATTTCAATGGAAAGAATTTGGGGGAAATTTTCAGGTAAGAAAAAAACAAACAAACAAAGCTTACTTAGCTTCTAGGCAAAAATAGATGGTGATCAGAGGGCAGTTATATACCAGGAACACAGACATGAAACTGGGTAAATATGTAGCCATCCTAAGAAGGGATTAGTAAAGGATGATTCTTCACTTTCTGGAATGATAATGCAACCGTTAACAATGACTGCTTTGACTCAGCTGTGAATCTCAAAAATATAAACTTGAACTTTATAGTTTGACAAACTATTCATATACTTGATTTATGCAAATCTTAACACAAATCCACAGTATATGTAATTAGATTTCTATTGCTTCTGTAATAAATGAACATACATTTAACTGCTTAAAGCAATGTAAACTTATCTTACAGTTCTAGAGGTCAGGAGTCCAAAATGAGTTTTTAGTTCAGTTCAGTTCAGTTGCTCAGCATTTCCGACTATTTGTAACCTCATGGACTGCAGTACACCAGGCCTTCATGGTCATCGCCAACTCCCAGAGTTTACTAAAACTCATGTCCATTGAGACGGTGATGTCATCCAACCATCTCATTCTCTATCCGTACCCTTCTCCTCTGCTTTCCATCTTTGCCTGTTAAAATGAGTCAGTTCTTCACATCAGGTAGCCAAAGTATTGGAGTTTCAGCTTCAGCATCTGTCCTTCCAATGAATATTCAGGACTGATTTCCTTTGGGATGGACTGGTTGGATCTCCTTGCAGTCCAAGGGATTCTCAATAGTCTTTTCTAACACCACAATTTAAAAGCATCAATTCTTGGGCTCTCAGCTTTCTTTGGAGAAGGCAATGGCAACCCACTCCAGTACTCTTGCCTGGAAAATCCCATGGGCGGAGGAACCTGGTGGGCTGCAGTCCATGGAGTCGCTAGGAGTTGGACATGACTGAGCGACTTCACTTTCACTTTTCACTTTCCTGCATTGGAGAAGGAAATGGTGACCCACTCCAGTGTTCTTGCCTGGAGAATCCCAGGGACAGGGAGCTTGGGGGCTGCCGTCTATGGGGTCTCACAGAGTTGGACACAACTGAAGGGACTTAGCAGCAGCTTTCTTTAGAGTCCAACTCTCACATCTATACACAACTACTGGAAAAACCATAGCTTTGACTAGACAGACCTTTGTTGACAAAGCAACTTCTCTATTTTTTAATATGCTGTCTAGTTTGGTCATAGATTTTCTTCCAAGGAGCAAGCGTCTTTCAATTTCATGGCTGCAGTCACCATCTGCAGTGATTTTGGAGTCCCCAAAAATAAAGTCTTTCTTTGCATTGTTCACTAAGGAAGGCTTTCTTATCTCTCCTTGTTTGTCTTTGGAACTCTGCATTCAAATGGGTATATCTTTCCTTTTCTCCTTTGCCTTTTGCTTCTCTTCTATTCAGAGCTATTTGTAAGGTCTCCTCAGTCAACCATTTTGCATTTTTGCATTTCTTTTTCATGGGGTGGTCTTGGTCCCTGTCTCCTGTGCAATGTCATGAACCTCTGTCCATAACTCTTCAGGCACTCTGTCTATCAGATGTAATCCTTTGAATCTATTTCTCACTTCCATTATATAATCATAAGGGATTTGATTTAGGTCATACTTGAATGGTCTAGTGTTTTTTCCTACTTTCTTCAATTTAAGTCTGAATTTGGCATTAAGGAGTTCATGCTCTGAGCCACAGTAAGCTCCCGGTCTTGTTTATGCTGACTGTATAGAGCTTTTCCATCTTTGGCTGCAAAGAATATAATCAATCTGATTTCAGTGTTGACTATCTGGGGATGTCCATGTGTAGAGTCTTCTCTTATGTTGTTGGAAAAGGGTATTTGCTATGACCAGAGTTCTCTTGACAAAACCCTATTATCCTTTGCCCTGCTTCATTCCGTATTCTAATGCCAAATTTGCCTGTTACTCAAGGTACTTCTTGGCTTTCTACTTTTGCATCCCATTCTCCTGTAATGAAAAGGACATCTTTTGGGGTATTAGTTCTAGAAGGTCTTGTATATCTTCATAGAACTGTTCAACTTCAGCTTCTTCAGCATTACTGGTTGGGGCATACGCTTGTATTACTGTGATATTGAATGGTTTGCCTTGGAAATGAACAGAGATCATTCTGTCATTTTTGAGATTGCATCCAAGTACTGCATTTTGGACTCTTTTGTTGATTATGATGGTTACTCTATTTCTTCTAAGGGATTCTTGCCCACATTAGTAGATATAATGGTCATCTGAGTGAGTTTTATGGGGCTATAATCCCGGTTTCAACAGAGCATCTTCTTTCTCTACCTTCCAGAAGAGAATATGCTCTTTATCTATTTTTCTTCTAGAGGCTGCTACCATTCCTTGTTTCCTAGGCACATTACTTAAATTACATTATCTTCTCCTACACTGTATTCAAATTTTATTTCTCTAAGAAATTCTCTGATAACATTTTTGGGCCCATTAGAATAATCTAAAATAATCTCCCCATATCAAGATCTTTGATTAGTCCTTTTTACATAATCTTTTTTTTTTTTTTTTACCATATAAGGTAACATTCAAATTCAAACCATCCAAGCTGGGAACTAGGCTGTAGACATTGGGGGATGGTAAGTCAGATTCCCACAGTATGTATAGTTTATGTTTACATAAGAGTAGGACAGGACTAAGCGACTGAACTGACACATATGATAAAAGTAGAAAAATATGCATGGGACTGACTCATCAACTTTGGAATGGTAAAATCTGGGAAAGGAGGTAAAAAGATAGATGGAATTTTATCATCTTTTGAAACACATTTGCTTTAATAGCAACAATGTTGGTGTAAATTAAACAAAATGTTTGCATTTTCCTAATCATGGTGCATTATACACATGTATCTAGGTATTATTTTTGTACTTTGTTGTATATTTGAAATGTTTTAAGTCTATATAGTGAACTAACCAGCTATAATGTGGAATGTCCCTCAATATGGGTTGGTCTCATAATGTTTTCCCAGCATTCAATTCAGATTATAAATTTTTGACAAAAATAGCACTGAAATGGCCTCTCCTCAGTGCATCATACCAGGAGATATAAGCATGGGAATGTCTTGTTATTGTTAATATCAAATTTGATCACCTGGTTAAAGGGTGCCTGCCAGGCTTCTCCACCATAAAATGATCTTCTCTGTAATTTATATAAGTATCTGTGGGAAATACTTTGAAACTATGCACATGCCCTGTTTCTCACTAATTTTACTTTCTCACTAATTTTAGCATCATTGATGATTACTGACCTGAAATAATTATTACTGTAGTTTTTTCCAAGTATTGGTTTTCTAGTTTTATCATTTTTCTCTATTTGTTAGTTGGAGTTATACTATTAAGCAGAGCACTACCCAAAACTTACAACAGAATGGGGTCATACATGTTTATTTTATTCTATGGACATCAGATACAATAGCTGCTATTATTTTGCAAGTGTGTCAAGGTCACGAAACACAAAGAATAACCAAGTTGTCTCAAGTTGAGTCAACCAAGTTGAGGTGACTAAGGAGATATGACAGCTTAAATATGTATGATTCTGTACTAAATGCTAATAACAAACAAAAAGAGACACAGATAAAGCAATTGGCACAAACTGAATAATTTTTAGTTTTGATAATTTTACTATATTATTGAAAGTTAATATTTACTGAAGTTGGGTGATATTTGTATTCTATCTTTTTATTAACCACTTTTGCAAACTTTTTAATCAAGATTATTTTATAATAGAAAGTTAAAAATGTAAACTAATTATTTTTTTAATGTAAAAGTAAAATATAAACTTTGTGTCACTAAAACACAGACTCTTTTCATTGTACTGCATAACTTTACATACCCTTAAAAATGAAATTAAGGAATGTTTGCTAACCTAACATAGTGGGTACTTATGATGAACATCCTAGGAAATACTTGTCTCATTTCCCCTTGTGAGGTGCTCTTATGTTGTCTGTTCTCAAATAGCTGTATGACCTGAGCCTCTTTCTTAATCTCTCTACTCCTCATTTACAAAATTAAGACAACTGTGCTTACTTCTTAAAGTCATCATAAATATCAAAAAAATCACTCATTTGAAGTGGTTAACACCATTTCTGGAACATAATATAGCTAGAGTTGCCAGATTTAACAAATAAAACTAGAGGTCACGCAGTTAAATTTGAATTTCAGATGAGCAATATATATTTTTTTAATATGCACATGTCCCAAAGTATAGGACATATTCATACTCATACTAAAGAAATATATCTTGTGCTTCATTGGGTGGCTCAAAATAAAATAGTAATAACTGGCAACTATTTTTGTTAGTAAACATTTGACAACCCAAGCTTTGATTAAAATACATCACAAGTGGCAGGTCAAAGAAATTTGAAAAACATTAAGAATTTGAAACAGGAGAAAGGTTGTCCTGGACTAGTAAAGCAATTTTTTCATAGAAGCTGTGGATAAGACCCATGCCCGGCAAAGTCCCTTCTTTCTATAAAGAGAAAAACAAAAAGGCAACAAAGTTATGTAAAGCAAGAAACAAAAATAAAAAAAAAGAAGTCCTGGGTCTATGGAGCAGAACTAGGGGTACTGAAAAATTGGGATTTTTGTTCTGCTTTATTTTCCGTGGCATGTAGCACTGTACAGTTCAATCACCTAAGGACTTTCACTAAAAGCCATCTTGACTGTAGCAATTAATCAGCCATCATGGTTGTCCTAGTGCCTTAACTAAGAAGAATATGAAATTTTTATTATTTCTTTCTGGGCACACACACACACAAAATATCTAAAGAAGCATTATTTTTGTATCCTATTTCATTTTGCCAGAAACCATGCTTAGCAACAACTATAAAATAGCTATTATTGTTTTCATCATTCTAAGAATGAGCAAACATGTTTATATCTTTGCTATTTCGTCATAGTCATAAAGCCGGTAAGTGACAGGCCTAATATTTGAAGCCACTTCTGCTTTTTAAAATCAGCATCTAAATGATTTATCAAAACTCATTGAATAGTACATTTTAAAAGGGACAATTTTACTGTATTCAATTATGCCTTAATAAATCTGAAATTTTAAAAAAATGTTTATGGAAAGTAAAGTTATATCAGGAATGAAAATGTGAGTCATTTTTGTTCTTTTTCTGTCTGTATTAAAAGCACACTAATAAATGTTGCTTAAAATGCCAAAAAATAAATAAATAAAAACTAAATGCTGCAGGAAGCAATATAGTATTGAGATGATGAGGTAAAATTTGGCATTATACATGCTTCATTCAGAGACTTGGCTCAGCCCCTACATAGCTGTATGACTTTGAGAAGAGTTACCTAAGCTCCCTAAGAGTCCATTTTTTTCATCTGCAAAATGGCCTACCAATATTTACTTTGGCTTTTTTGAGATTTAATGAAATCATATATATTTGAAAAATTAATCAGTCAGTCAAAGAAATAAATGGAAACTTTTTCAAGTCACATTTGAGGATTATAACTAGAAAAAGCATCTCAGAGATTTCTGAGAACTGTGCCACCCATTAGGAGTCAAAACACAGTTATGCAAGTTTCTTGGGACAAAGGTTATATGTTAGATAACATGATTGACAGCCTATGCAATCCAGATATAAGCATCATGTGGCCCCTTATAAGATTAAGAAGGATTATTATCTTTTCAGGAATTGTCTGACTCATGCTAAGAGAATATCGTTATTTATGGCTGAGTAGGTTGGAGAAGGCAATGGCATCCCACTCCAGTACTCTTGCCTGGAAAATCCCATGGATGGAGGAACCTGGGTAGGCTGCAGTCCATGGGATCGCTAAGAGTTGGACATGACTGAGAGACTTCACTTTCACTTTTCCCTTTCATGCATTGGAGAAGGCAATGGCAACCCACTCCAACGTTCTTGCCTGGAGAATCCCAGGGACAGGAGAGCCTGGTGGGCTGCCATCTACGGGGTCACACAGAGTTGGACACGACTGAAGCGACTTAGCAGCAGCAGCAGGTATTTCTGCCAATGGAGGAGATTTGGTTAATGCATAATGCATATATACTAGGTTGCCCAAAAAGTTTGTTTGGTCATAACATCATATAGGAAAACCTGAACCAATTTTTTGGCTAACCCAAAACCATGCACAATAGGGCATAAATAGGAGGCCAAAGGGCAGAGAAAATTTTTTATGTTTAAATATTTATTTTCTTGCCATAAAATATCATTTTATCTGACATATTAATATTTAATTAATCTAATGAAACCATCATGTGTATATAGTCTACCACAGTGTCATAGCAGGCTCTCAAAAATGGAATTAATATTAGATTTAAAGAATTGCTTCTCCTCCATTTGTCAAAGATGAATTGCAAGGACATAGAGGGAAAATTAATTATTTAAGTATTCAACAAACTGAAAGTATGAAAAGGAAAGGAAAGGGTATTGAGACATTGCATTACTGGAGGAAAATGCCACCAGAGAGACAGAGGGCAATGATACTGGTAAATCAAGTAGGCAGTGCATAAACAGCCAGGATAGAGTCTATACGTCCATTAAGTCTCCCAAAAGATAGGAAAGTTAAAAGTGGTGTCCTCTGAGTTCATGCCTTTCCTTTGCAAAGACTTGTGGCATTGCCCTTTGGAGAAATTAATTTATTCGGGAAACATTTAGTCAGTGACTCATAGAAGTGAGGTACCAGAAGTGTGTGTCCTGAATCTGTCAGAAATAATCTCTATACATTTGGGTCATTGAAAAGTGGAGCTGGGAATAGTCATTAAGATATTGTACCACATTCATATCCAAATATATATATATTAACTTAGATTCTCCCCTTCCTCCAAGATGACCCTGAGTGGAAATGGCTACTTGGGAAGTAAAGCAAACATCAGAAAAGAAAGACAAGGAAGAAGGTCAGCCAAAGGGGACAGGATAGTGCCAGATTCCTGTGAGAGCAATCTGAGCTTTATCCTTGTAGAAACTGGAAGCCAGTGTTACACCTCAGAGTGAGAAACTAGAGTACTTCAGTACATACCTACTCCTGCAGAGGGATGCTGGGCAGGGAGGTGGAGCCACTGAACCAGTATTTTGGTCCTGTTGTGGACACACAAAACACTGGTAGGAGGGACAGAGAAAATCCCTCGGGAAAAAGGAAGCAAGTGTTGGCAGATTCAAGCTAGGTAGGTAAACTTGCACTAAAACAGTAAGAGGAAGGGGATCTGGGCTGGCTAAAGACCTGAAACCAGTTCAGTTCAGTTCAGTCGCTCAGTCATGTCCGACTCTTTGTGACCCCATGGACTGCAGCACGCCAGGCCTCCCTGTCCATCATCGACTCCTGGAGTTTACTCAAATTCATGTCCATTGAGTCGGTGATGCCATCCAACCGTCTCATCCTCTGTTGTCCCCTTCTCCTCCTGCCCTCAATCTTTCCCAGCATCAGGGTCTTTTCCAATGAGTCAGCTCTTCGCATCAGGTGGCCAAATTATTGGAGTTTCAGCTTCAGCATCAGTCCTTCCAATGAACACCCAGGACTGATTTCCTTTAGGATGGACTGGTCGGATCTCCTTGCAGTCCAAGGGACTCTCAAGAGTTTTCTCCAACACCACAGTTCAAAGGCATCAATCCTTCAGCTCTCGCATTCTTTCTTTATAGTCCAACTCTCACATCCATACATGACTACTGGAAAAATCATAGCTTTGACTAGATGGACCTTGTTGAGAAAGTAATGTCTCTGCTTTTTAATATGCTGTCTAGGTTGTTCATAACTTTCCTTCCAAGTAGCAACGTCATTTAATTTCATGGCTGTGGTCACCGTCTGCAGTGATTTTGGAGCCCCCTCCCCAAATAAAGCCTGTCACTGTTTCCACTGTGAAAATACTTAGACATTACTTTGATAAAAGGTAAGTTAAGCAAACATAAGTAGGGTCTCTTATTTTATTTTTTTCCTCCAAGTCTTCTCAGGTCTGTTAGTTGTTGTCATTCAGTCACGTGACCCCATGGACCTCTGATCTGTTAGTGTGTGAATATAAATATACATTGCAGCTTTAAGATAGGGGTACATTAAAAGTGTCTCCCAAATTGTTTAACAAAGACTCTTTATTTCCCAAATGTCTTATAAAATCAGAATTTCTTAGAAATATTGTAGAGTTTTAAGATATAATTCAATTGCCTGTATTTTACAAATGAGGAAAATTAGTTGTAGGTATACACACACACACACACACACACACAACCACACAACATATTTAGAAAGCTTCAGCATCAGTCCTTCTAATGAATATTCAGGACTGATTTTCTTGAGGATTGACTAGTTTGATCTTGCAGTTCAAGGGACTCGCAAGAGTCTTCTCCAACACCACAGTTCAAAAGCATCAGTTCTTCGGTGCTCGGCTTTCTTTATGGTCCAGCTCTCACATCCATACACGACTACTGGGAAAACCATAGCTTTGACTAAATGGACATTTGTTGGTAAAAATAATGTCTCTGCTTGTTAATATGCTCTCTAGGTTTGTCAGAACTTTTCTTCCAAGGAGCAAGCATCTTTTACTTTCACGGCTGCAGTCACCATCTGCAGTGATTTTGAAGCCCCAAAAAATAAAGTCTGTCACTGTTTCCATAGTTGAGAATAAGCACAGATAATTTCAGTCTCCATTGAAAGTAATTTTCATAAACAATATATAAAATATTAACACATCAGAAACAAAATCAGAGCACTTAATGTCTTCTAAACTTCAATTTTCTGATTGTTAAAATGATAAAAATGTCACTTAACACATATGTCTTTCAGACTTAATATAAGAAATGAGTAGGAAAATATGTGAAAATCCTGATGCACGATTGATTAAATATCAATGCTTTCATTTGTCTTCTGCCACTTACTGATCTGCTATATATTATTTAAATTCTCTGACTTTTTTTAGGGAATCATAAATTATAATTTATTCAACAGTAAAAACAAAATTGCTATCTGAATTTACTGATACAGGTTTTTTTTTGTTTTTTTTTTTGGCTTTTTTTTTTTTAAAAAAAACATAACCATGCACTGCTGCTGCTGCTGCTAAGTCGCTTCAGTCGGGTCCGTCTCTGAGCGACCCCATAGATGGCAGCCCTCCAGGCTCCCCCGTCCCTGGGATTCTCCAGGCAAGAACACTGGACTGGGTTGCCATTTCCTTCTCCATGCACTATTGAACCTCAAAAATACTTCACCTGTAAAAGAATATATTAAAATGAATATAGGATTTTCTATTACACATTTAGGACTTAATCTTTCTCTTTTTTTAATTTATATATGTGTTTGTATATATAACACATATATAAACACACACATTATATATGTGTTTGTGGAGAAGGCAATAGCAACCCACTCCAGTACTCTTGCCTGGCAAATCCCATGGATAGGGGAGCCTGGTGGGCTGCAGTCCATGGGGTCGCACAGAGTCGGACACGACTGAAGCGACTTAGCAGCTCACTTTTCACTTTCATGCACTGGAGAAGGAAATGGCAACCCACTCCAGCGTTCTTGCCTGGAGAATCCCAGGGATGGGGGAGCCTGGTGGGCTGCCGTCTCTGGGGTCGCACAGAGTCGGACATGACTGAAGCGACTTAGCAGCAGCAGCAGCAGCAGCAGTGTGTACCGTGTAATTTTTAATTTATTTTAATTGGAGGCTAATTACTTTACATATTGTGGTGGTTTTGCCATACATCGACATGAATCAGCCATGGGTGTATTTGTATTCCACCATTCTGAACCCCTTCCCACCTCCCTCCCCACCCCACCCTCTGGGTTATCCCAGAGCACCAGCTTTGAGTGCCCTGCTTCATGCATCGAACTTGTACTGGTCAGTGGAAAGGAATAAAGATAATTATTTTCTGTGATTAATCTATAAGCCCAGGGTTTTCATTTCACTCAGCAGGATTTCCTCACATATTGATATCAGTACAGACAGTTCCAGCAGGAGTGACAATATCTAATCAAAAATGAAGCTGATGGAATAGATGGCATTAAAGATATCAGCTAATTTTTTTTCTTAAATCACCAGCTGACTGATCATTGCAAAATACTGACACATTTATGATATTTTTCAAATTCAAGTGTTTTCTTAACCCAAAGACATACAAAATTAATATTTGATAATTATTTTTAGAAAGTTGAGTGATTCATCTGAATTATTTTCACATTAAAATCAATTTAAAGAAAAATTATTTGGAAATTATTCTATTCCAAGAGATAAGATCCTTGTGAGATAAAAACAAATTTGTAAGATAGTCATTGCTCTAAAAAAGTTCAATATCTAGTGGAAAAAATAAGATAACCTTATAAGATTACATTGATTTAATCAAAATATATCTTGGTAAATACCAAAAGTGAGGTGTAAAGCTCATTATGTAGGCACTTGGCACTGTGTTGTTACCAATAAAGTAGAATTTATCATATTCAATCCTCATTTCCTAAAACAATATGTGATAAATATTTGTAAATTTAGATATATGGATGAATAGAAATTGATGAATATATTTCATCTTTTTATATCAAACAGAAGATTTTCCAAGTAGGATATGTAGTCTCTTCATTTGTTCTAGAATATGGTCCCTCAATAACAGTGGCCATGGTAATAGTGATCACTCTCTGTATTCATATCTCAATGAACAGCATCAGTATGTAGCCTGTCTATGGCACCCAAACAAGCAATAGAGGACTTGTAATGGCATCTCCCTATACAGTCAATGGGGAGAAGACAATCGCAACCCACTCCAGTACTCTTGTCTGGAAAATCCCATGGACAGAGGAGCCTAGTAGGCTGCAGTCTGAGCAACTTCTCTTTCACATTTTCCTTTCATGCATTGGAGAAGGAAATGGCAACCCACTTCAGTGTTCTTGCCTGGAGAATCCCAGGGACGGGGGACCCTGGTGGAGGCTGGCTATGGGGTCGCACAGAGTCAGACATGACTGAAGTGACTTAGCATACAGTAAATGAACCACCAAAGTCCTATTGATTTTACATCTGTAACGTCTCTCAGATTTGTTTTATCCTCACCATCTTCACTTACATGGCCCAAGCTTAGAGTATTCACTGTCTATGACTTAAACTATTCTGATTCTTTCTAGTCTCTGTCCCTGTATATGCTGTGTGCTAAGTGGCTTTAGGTGTGTTTGACTCTGTGCAACCCTAGGGACTCTAGCCCCCCAGGCTCCTCTGTCCACATGATTCTCCTGGCAAGAATACTGAAGTGGGTTGCCATTACCTTCTCCAGGGGATCTTCCCAACTCAGGGATCAAATCCACATCTCTTATATCTCCTGCATTGGCAGGCAGGTTCTTTACAACTAGCACACCTGGGAAGTCCATTCTCTTCCCCTAGTTCAGTTCAGTCACTCAGTCGTGTCCAACTCTTTGCGACCCCATGAATCGCAGCACGCCAGGCCTCCCTGTCCATCACCATCTCTCAGAGTTCACTCAGACTCCATTGAGTCCGTGATGCCATCCAGCCATCTCATCCTCGGTCATCCCCTTCTCCTTCTGCCCCAAATCCCTCCCAGCATCAGGGTCTTTTCCAATGAGTCAACTCTTCACATGAGGTGGCCAAAGTACTGGAGTTTCAGCTTTAGCATCATTCCTTCCAAAGAAATCCCAGGGTTGATAGTTGAGCTTTAAGCCAACTTTTTCACTCTCCTCTTTCACTTTCATCAAGAGGCTTTTTAGTTCCTCTTCACTTTCTGCCATAAGGGTGGTGTCATCTGCATATCTGAGGTTATTGATATTTCTCCTGGCAGTCTTGATTCCAGCTTGTGTTTCTTCCAGTCCAGCGTTTCTCATGATGTACTTTGCATATAAGTTATATAAGGTATACCATATTTCAAAGAAAAGTCTGACTATATTGTGTCATAGTTGATCATAGTAGTCCCTCATCATCTTTTGAGAAAAGATAAATTCTCTACAAGGGCTTCCGTGATTTAGGCCCTATTTCTATAACTAGCTACTCCTCTTTCCTCCAGTAACAAAAAAAAATGTATTGCAATTCCTAAAAGACACCATGATATTTCCAGTTTCTGAGATTTATTAAATCTTTTGCCTGTGTTTATAATTTTATTTCTCTTTTTTATCATCTAAGTAATCTCTACTCACTCCATAATAGGAAATCCAGTTATCTTCTCCATTAAGATGTTCTAGAGAATCCCAGTCCCAAGGATGTGTTTAGTGAGGTACTTGAGTACTAGCAGATCGCTCGTACCACTATCCTAACAAAGTCTGGTGGTTAATACAGGGGCCAGGAAGGTAAATGCACAGGGATTCAAATTCCTTCACCTCCACCTTGGAAAAATTCCATAACTTTTTGAGAAACTCTTTCTCATCTGTGAAATGAAGTTGAAAATGATAAGTTATTGATTAGGTTGTTGTGAATATTGTATGATATTATGCAAATGATGTTTTTGGCAAAAGACCCAATGTACAGGGGAGACTTAATAAATTTGACCTATTGTACCAGCCCTTACCGCAATGATGTGAAATTATGTCTTAATGCTTTCTTTATTAGACTGTAAAGAGTTTGAGTGTAGTGACCCTGAGTTATTAATCTGTGTATCTCTAGAGGTGGGCCCAGTGTTTGATACATGGTAACTGCACAATATGCTTCCTAGAACCGAAGCAAGCATATGGACCTAGCTTGCCATTTATAAACACTATTAGGAATTATGTCATATTAAAAAAAAAAACTCATTCACTCATTATTTATGCAGATAATGCATCCATTTTGTAGATGAAGAAATTGAGGCATGGAGGACTTCTTAAGGTAATTTCCTCAGCTCGGTGCTCTGTGATGACCAAGATAGATGGGATAGGAGTGGGAGTGGGAGGGAGGCTCAAGAGGGAAGGTATGTATGAGTACTTATTGCTGATTCACCTCCTGGTACAGCAGAAACGAATGCAACATTGAAAAGCAATTATAGTAGTAGTAGTTTAGCGCTAAGTCGTGTCTGACTCCTGTGACCCCATGGACTGTAGCCTGCCAGGCTTCTCTGTCCATGGGGATTTTCAGGCCAGAATACTGGAGTGGATTGCCATTTCCTTCTCCAGGGGATCTTCCCAACCTAGGAATCAAAGCTGGGTCTCCTGCATTGCAGGCAGATTCTTTACCAACTGAGCTATGAGGGAAGCTCCCCCCTTCAAAAAAAAAAAAAGCAATTATACTCCAATAAAAAAATGAAAAATAGGGCTTCCCTGGTGATCCAGTGGTTAAAAATCCGCCTGCCCATGCAGGAGACATGGGTTTGATCTCTGGTCTGGGAGGATCCCACAAGCCACTGAGCAACTAAACTCATTGCTCTGGAGCCTGGAGGCCACCACTACTGAAGCCTGAGCACACCAGAGTTTGTGCTTTGCAGCAAGAGAAGTCCCTGCAATGAAAAACCTGTGCATCACAATCAAAGTAGCCCCTACTCAACTAGAAAAAAGCCCATGCTACAACGAAGATCCAGCACAACCAAAAAATAAATAAGATTTTAAAAAGAACTATAAGCTGTCAACTGGCCCCTGGCACTAGATTTTCTGAGAGTAAAGCCTTTGTTATATCTACTCTAGCACAGGCCGTTCTTAGCCAAGAAACATGGTTTCTTCTGACAGATCTCCTCATTAACAAGTGTCAGACACGGTGTTTAAGCTTGTCATCATTTGCACTTAATCGGTCAAGAATTCAGATTCTGCACCAATTAAAAGCCATAGGAGTGACTGTTGCAAATGAAAGGGGTTTAGCAAATAATCCTATACTGATGCTTGAGCATGCCTTATTTCCTGGAAATTGCAGTGGACAACTTGATTGGACTGTAATGAAAATCTTTTTATAAAATACCTGTCCTGATAAGAGAAAGATTATTCATGAGGAAAAAAATAAAATCACAGTGACTTTTAACTGTCCTAAAAATACCCAGAGACTTGATCACAAGTAGACTATAATAAATGCAAGTGATTAAGGCAGCTGCCACTAAGTCATTTTCTCCCTAATATTTGAATACATTAGCTGAGGAGGGAGGGTGGATTTTGCTTCAACTCCCACTAGCATACTATATCTGGCTTGATCTTCTCTTAACAGTTTTGCTGTGGCTACAGCTTTATTCTGATCCCTCAAGCCACTTTCTTTCCAACTGCTACCTATCTAGAGTTTGTCCATTCTCCACAGAGAGGAGCATATCCTTTCTCTATCTCACAGGTTTCTTCAAACACAGGTATCATAGGCTGTGCAATATATTAAAGCATATACATATAGAACTATATTAATACAGCAATTTCTGACCTACAAAAAAAACAGAAAATTCATATTTTTCAGTTAAATATACGTGCTCTAGCTTAACATCTGCTATCCATATCTCACTTTGATATTCCTAAAATCTGAAAATACTTGGCTTAGAAAGTCATTAAGTAATCACTCAAAAAGCCCTATAATATGATATATACAAAATGTTAGTTGCTCAGTTGTGTCCAACTCTTTGTGACCCCACCAGGCTTCTCTGTCCATGGGAATCTCCAGGCAAGAATACTGCAGTGGGTTGCCATTTCCTTCTCCAGGATGATATATACAAAAACATACCTATATATCTCTGTGCATGTGTGTGTATATAATGAGTATGCTTATACATACATACTTACCGGATCTTCACTATGTAGTTGATGTACATTTTTTCACTCTATCTTCACAACAATATGAGCAAGGTATCATATCATCTCATTTTATAAATGATAAAACTATATACAAAGGAGTAATTAGCAGAAAATTATGAAGGAAATTGGTAGTAGACCCAGTGTTGCTGTCTAGATTATCTGAGTTCAATATCTGGGCTATTAATCAACAGTGATTTATCGGTTGAAGTGTGTGGGGAATCACAATCACGCTGCACACACTGAGTACAGGTTTCCATCACGGAATTTTAGCTTAAGTAGCATTTACACATTCCAATAGGGATTTAAGGGACTGAAGAAAGAAACAAACAAAACAATGACCCCAAATTTCACACGTCTAGAGACAATGACTACTAAGAACTTTGGGTCCTTCTTTTAAATAATGCTTCTGTCTGCCTGAATGCCTGTCTGGAGGATATATACCGATATACTATGTAAAGATCTATATACATATATTTGCTGCTGTTGCTGCTGCAACTAAGTCGCTTCAGTCGTGTCCAGCTCTGTGCAACCCCAGAGACGGCAGCTCTCCAACCTCCCCGTCCCTCTCCAGGCAAGAACACAGGAGTGGGTTGCCATTTCCTCCTCCAATGCATGAAAGTGAAAAGTGAAAGTGATGCCACTCAGTCGTGTCCAACTCTTAGTGACCCCATGGACTGCAGCCTACCAGGCTCCTCCATCCATGCGATTTTCCAGGCAAGAGTACTAGAGTGGGGTGTCATTGTCTTCTTGGACATATATTTGAGTCACTCAATCATGTACCATTCTTTCTGTCTACCCTCAAGGCTATTGATAACCAGTTTTCTGATATCCAGTAGATTTCTCTTTCTCTTAATGGAATATCACTACCAGCAGCTGTTTCAAATGCTGAAAGATGATGCTGTGAAAGTGCTGCACTCAATATGCCAGCAAATTTGGAAAACTCAGCAGTGGCCACAGGACTGGAAAAGGTCAGTTTTCATTCCAATCCCAAGGAAAGGCAATGCCAAGGAATGTTCAAACTACCACACGATTGCACTCATCTCACACGCTAGTAAAGTAATGCTCAAAATTCTCCAAGCAGGCTTCAACAGTATGTGAACTGTGAACTTCCAGATGTTGAAGCTGGTTTTAGAAAAGGCAGAGGAACCAGAGATCAAATTTCCAACATCTGCTGGATCATCAAAAAAGCAACAGAGTTCCAGAAAAACAGCTGTTTCTGCTTTATTGACTATGCCAAAGCCTTTGACTGCGTGGATCACAATAAACCTGGAAAATTCTTCAAGAAATGGGAATGCCAGACCACTTGACCTTCATCTTGAGAAACCTATATGCAGGTCAGGAAGACACAGTTATAACTCAACATGGAACAACAGATTGGTTCAAAATAGGAAAAGGAGTATGTCAAAGCTGTATATTGTCACCTTACTTATTTAATTTCTATGCAGAGTACATCATGAGAAACGCTGGGCTGGAAGAAACACAAGCTGGAATCAAGGTTGCCAGGAGAAATATCAATAACCTCAGATATGCAGATGACACCAATCTTAAGGCAGAAAATGAAGAGGAACCAAAAAGCCTCTTGAAAGTGAAAGAGGAGAGTGAAAAAGTTGGCTTAAAGCTCAACATTCAGAAAACAAAGATCATGGCATCTGGTCCCATCACTTCATGGGAAATAGATGGGGAAACAGTGGAAAGAGTGTCAGACTTTATTTTCCTGGGCTCCAAAATCACTGCAGATGGTGTCTGCAGCCATGAAATTAAAAGACAATTATTTCTTGGAAGAAAGTTATGACCAACCTAGATAGCATATTGAAAGCAGAGACATTACTTTGCCGACTAAGGTCCGTCTAGTCAAGGCTATGGTTTTTCCTGTGGTCATGTATGGATGTGAGAGTTGGACTGTGAAGAAGGCTGAGCGCAGAAGAATTGATGCTTTTGAACTGTGGTGTTGGAGAAGACTCTTGAGAGTCCCTTGGACTGCAAGGAGATCCAACCAGTCCATTGTGAAGGAGATTAGCCCTGGGATTTCTTTGGAGGGAATGATGCTAAAGCTGAAACTCCAGTACTTTGGCCACCTCATGCGAAGTGTTGACTCATTGGAAAGACCCTGATGCTGGAAGGGACTGGGGGCAGGAGGAGAAGGTGACGACCAAGGATGAGATGGCTGGATAGCATCACTGACTCGATGGATGTGAGTCTGAGTTAACCTCAGGAGTTGGTGATGGACAGGGAGGCCTGGTGTGCTGGGATTCATGGGAGTCACAAAGAGTCGGACACGACTGAGCAACTGAACTAACTAGTGAAACCTGTGGATTTAGTTCTAGCAAGTAAGTACTCATGCCCTCCACATTCACTTTTAACACACCTCTTAACTTTGCTTTTAACTTCAAAATCAGCCCACATGCTGATAGGAGAGCCTTTGGACTTAGCTAATTAAGTTATCCCCAAAGCCAAATAGTATTTGTAAGAGGGATATCAAATCAGTATTTATTCATCAAACAATTCACTGCAAAACATGCTGACATTCTACAACCAAACCAATTAAGACCAGAAAGTTAGGTGGATTTTAAAACTAAGCAAAGGCTACATTCTTATTTCCATGAACTTGTGAAGTTCATGAAAATAACAAACAAACAAAAAGACCTTAATGCAAGAACTTGGTAATTTTGCAAGTGTTTCTGTTTTAATACATATTTTTGAGATTATTACCACTGAACAATCCAGAGTGAAGTGAAGTATAACAGGATGTTCTTCACTGTGAGATACACTAAATTCTGAGTCACTTGGCTTAAACAGAAGATTTACCATCTTGCAAAAGTGGCTCCAGGGTTAATTAAATCAATGGCCTAACCGTGTCATTAAGGATTCAGATTTTTTTTTCTCTCATTTTTCTTCTTCTCTGACATTGCTGGTGTGTCAGTTTAATTCAGCCCATGGTTACAAGATGACTGGCAAAGTTCCAGGCACTGAAGGAAGTCTCTCATTACAAAAGGAAGGCCTTTTCTACTGCCACGGTTGATGGTTTTCTCATTACAAAAAGCAGGCCTTTTCTACCTCCATGGGTGATGGTTTTATGTGTCAATTTGGCTATGGCAGCATTAAAGTAGGTGTTGTTGTGAAGGTTTGTACAAAAGTGATTATCATCTGTAATCAGTTAGCCATATAATGAAGATGATTCTGGATAATCTGAGTGGGTTCTTCCAGTCAAAAGGCCTTAAGAATGGACCTCAGGATTCTCTGCCAAAGAATAAATTCTACTGCAGCATCAAATCCTGCCTCTTTAATTCCATGTTGCTCTTCTTGGCAGTCTCCCCACAATATACACATGTGTATAGAAGCACACATCCCCACAAACATCATAGAAGCAATTGGAAACCAGAAGCAAGTAAAAATCTTAAAGGCGGCCAGAGAAAAAAGAAAAAGCTACATGTAAGAGTATCAAATATGTGTATTACAGCAGATTACTCATTAGTGTACAAGAGTTCTAATCGCTAGTGTATGTCTGAGCTTGCATTTAGTATAGTGAAGGATTATTGTTTATACGAAGGTAGCCCAGTCCATGCTAAAGAGGAAAAGAATTTGGATTTAATTTTTGAAGACAAAGTTCAGAGAACAATGCTCTCAGAAGAGTTGAATTTTACCTGTGTAAATTATACCTCAATAAATCTGCTTGAATGACATATTTTAAGAATGCACTAACAATTGTGTTTCTCATTCCTTCAACTGACTACCTTCATATAACCAACAATTCTTCACTATGCTAAGTGCAAACTGCATGGGATGCAGGTTTAGGGCATAAGAATTTTAAAGACACATTCATGCATTTTCTTCCATCTTAAAGCCAATGTTTTACATAAAGACATTTTATCTTGATATACGTGTCTCAGAGACTCTGGAGCACTGCTAAAATTTACATAATGCATTATAATTTTTCCTAATATGCTTAAGAATGAAAAGAAGACAAGTGTAACAACATTGGAAGTTTTTCTTCAAACTATAAGTATATATAATAGATTAAGCATGCATGTTCTGTAAAGAAGTGTCTCCCAATGATTTTAACCCCAAATTTTCAAATTTCCCTGAGTTGTGCATTTTATAATTTGTGTTTGAGAACAATGGTACCTTTTTAAGTTTCTCACATATAAATGATATTCTATATTACCTGAGTTTTCAAATACATACATCCCTCTACCCTACCTTCTCCCAAAATTTTGGTCACCTCCTTTCCTCTTTTCCACTCCCTCTCCTCTTTCAGAGCCCCTGTTCTAACCATCTACCCTGCCCTTGGCTCCTCTCCCACTTGTCAGGATCAGGATTTAGTCTTCCCTTAAATTACCCCTCCACATCTGCTCCACCTTGTGAGGAATATTTTCTGGAGATTTTGGTAATAAAAATAGAGGACAAATTTTTATAATTTCACTGTCTTCTGACTGGCAGTCTTTGAAATAGTTATTTTAGTTATCAAAGGTGAAGTAAATAATAGGAATAAACCCCCCAACAAAATTCATACATTCAAACCCCACTCTGTAGTCTGTTCCTTCTCAGAGGAAATTAGCATCAAGTCTGCTGAGTCCTGTCCATTCTAATCATATCCTAGTAAACTTTGATGCCATGTATTTTCAAGAAACTGTATTAAAAAAAATAGCAAATGAAACTCAATTGCTGTGTCTGCCTTTGCAGAAAGCATGTTTGACAGACCTTAATTTTGCAAGCCCTGTCTTGTACAAATAAGCGTTATCAACTGAGTAGACTTAATAATGCTCTCTCCAAAAGATCCAGGTCCACCAGAACCTGTGAGTATGCCACTTACATGGTCTGTCTGCAAAGCAGGAGGCCTGGGTTCGATCCCTGGGTTAGGAAGATCCCCTGGAGAAGGAAATGGCAATGCACTCCAGTATTCTTGCCTGGAGAATTCCATGGAGAGAGGAGCATGGTGGGCTATAGTCCATGGGGTCGCAAAGAGTCAGACAGGACTGAGGGACTTTCACTTTCACTACATTTTTTTTTTAATGTGAGTAAACTTTTAAAAAATCTACTATAAATCAAATAGCTAATTTAGGATGATCTTGTATTATAACTGTCTTCTTATTACTAAATTAATCTTTATTATTTCAAACATACCTAGCATGTTTCTTCAAGGAGTTATGTCCTTCACTTAAGACTAGTTTCTATTCCAGTATAACAGATTACCCAAAACTCGGTGATTTATAAAAATAAACTCACAAAACTTCTCATATTTTGTGGATGAGAAATTTGAGAGTGGCCTTGGTGGGTAGCTCTTGTGAGGGGCTCTCATCGTTTTGCAATCAAGATATTGGTCGCATTTGAGTCATCTGAAAGATTAAGTAAACCTAGGGAATATACTTCAAGATGGCACATAGGGCTGCAGGCAGGAGCCCCAAGTCTCCATCAGAGGGCCTCAGGGAACTTTGATTCATCCTCAGGATACGGCAACTGGCTTCTTTCAGAGGAAGTGATCCAAGAGATGGAGACCAAGAATCACCCTCAATGCTTTTTACGATCTAGTTTCAGATGTTGCATACCATCTCTTCCATTTTATTTGATTCAATATAAGCCAATTACAAAGTCCAGTCCACACTAAAAAGGAAGGGAATCTGGGTAAAACTTTTGAAGAAAGCATCAGAGAATTTTTGGACTTATTTAAATAATGATTTTGCTTTGGCATTCCCCACTGTTGAAATGCTCTCTTTTGACTTCTGCTGGGCTAACCTTCTTAATATTCAAATCTTTGCAAAAATCTGCTTTGTCAATGAGACCTACCATGACTATTACAGACACCATTGGTACTCTGCACAGATGTCCTTATATTCCTTTTACTATTTCTCTATTCTCTGAGCATAGCTTTCCTTCTAAAATCTGCATCTGAAATGCTCTGGAGGATTGTCATTGAAGCTGCTTAGCCTTTCGCAAAAACTCTGCAGTTTCTAGGAATTTTTGTCCTACCTTATTCCCACCAGAGTAACCTTTAGCCAATGACTGAGTGAGTGGAGGTATAATAACCCAGTCCTCTTATCACTTGTTAAGGTAAAAACTGATATTGTTCTTGTTGTTGTTTGGTTTAGTTACTAAGTCATGTCTGACTATTTGTGACCTCCAGGCTCCTCTGTCCATGGGATTTCCCAGAAGAATCCCCATTTCCTTCTCCGGGGATCTTCCTGACCATAGATAAACCCATGTCTTCTGCATGGCAGGTGGATTCTTTACCACTGAGTCACCAAGGAAGCCCAGAAACTGGTATACACTCCAGGCAACTCCACGGAATGAGACTGAGGCCAATTATTTGCTTGAAAATGAAAATTTGTTTGTTTTCTTCCTCATTATTATCCTGTTAACCCCAATTAACCATTTTCTCTTGAAAATATTGTTAATAAATGATTTGCACACTAACCTGAGTCTGCTGCAAAATGCTTTCCACCTACACATATGTCTCTGAAATCCCTTAATTTTTAAATTAATCCATAGTATTTATCATTTCTACTGTACAACACAATGTACTTACTTACTCATTTATTAGTTACTGCATGTCTCCCACAATTAAGTTCCCCTAAGCAGAATTATTATCTGATTTGTTTTCTATAACACCAGGTAGGTTTTGTTCATTATTTTGAGAATGTTAGAAATTTCTCTATTAGGGTGATGCTTAGTGGCTGAGTAAAAATGCACAGCATATCAACCATCTTGGGCATTTCACAAACCCAATCATGGTCTAAAACACAACTGGTCCTGGATGATGCCTAAGCTTTGAAATTTTTTTTCAATTTGAAAACAAATGGGATACTTGGGAGAAATTAATGTGGACAAGCATCATTCCTTGTCAGTGGTGCAGATAGAATGGGAATCAATGGTGCAGAGTTAAAACTGGTTGTCAGGTCTTTCCCAGACTCACACTGATAACTGAACTTGTGAACTTATAGCCCATGTTACTCTATTTAACAGAGTAAATTAAAAAATGACAAGCTTATAATGAACTCTCAGGTGAACTTTTTTTCAGTTAAGAAACATATATTTTAAATTTGAAAATATTTTAACTGTCTTACTAAAACATGTAATAAACTATTCTTTGAAACCTGTTGGGCAGAATGAAAATTTAAAGCCATTATTGGCAAAAGATGGCGCTGACTGGAAAATAAACAGAAATAATGACAGCTATTGATTTTTTGTATCTTTCATAATTTTCTAACAATGCAATAAATCACTCAATTTATATATCCATATCCTATCAAGATGATGTTTCATTAAAGGTGAACTTTCATAGTATTTAATTTACATTTTTTTCTAATGTGCTTATCCAAAAGTGGCAAAACTAGAAAAGGTAGATGTTGGTAATAAAATGACAGTTCAATAAAAGTCAAAATGGATTAAAGATCTAAACGTAAGACCAGAAACTATAAAACTCCTAGAGAAGAACATAGGCAAAACAACTCCAACATACATCACAGCAGGATTCTCTATGACTCACCTCCCAGGATATTGGAAACCAAAGCAAAAATAAACAAATGGGACCTAATTAAACTTAAAAGCTTCTCCACAACAAAGGAAACTATAGGCAAGGTGAAAAGACAGATTTCAGAATGGGAGAAAATAATAGAAAATGAAGCAACTGACAAACAACTAATCTCAAAAATATACAAGCAACTCCTGCAGTTCAATTCCAGCAAAATAAATGACACAATCAAAAAATGGGCCATTTCACACCAGTCAGAATGGCTGCAATCCAAAAGTCAACGAGCAATAAATGCTGGAGAGGGTGTGGAGAAAAGGGAACATTCTTACACTGTTGGTGGGAATGTAAATTAGTACAGCCACTATGGAGAACAGTGTGGAGATTCCTTAAAAAATTGCAAATAGAACTGCCTTATGATCCAGCAATCCCACTGCTGGGCATACACACCGAGGAAACCAGAATTGAAAGAGACACGTGTACCCCAATGTTCATTGCGGCCCTGTTTATAATAGCCAGGACATGGAAGCAACCTAGATGTCCATCAGCAGATGAATGGATAAGAAAGCGGTGGTACATATACACAATGGAGTATTACTCAGCTATTAAAAAGAATACATTTGAATCAGTTCTAATGAGATGGATGACGCTGGAGCCGATTATACAGAGTGAAGTAAGCCAGAAAGAAAAACACCAATACAGTATACTTACACATATATATATGGAATTTAGAATGATGGTAATGATAAACCTGTACGCAAGACAGCAAAAGAGACACAGATGTATAGAACGGCCTTTTGGACTCTGTGGGAGAGGGAGAGGGTGGGATGGGTTGGCAGAGTGGCAGTGTAACATGTGTGATATCATAAGTGAAACGAATCGCCAGTCCAGGTTTGATGCAGGATGCAGGATGCTTGGGACTGATGCACGGGGATAATCCAGAGAGAGGGTGTGGGGCGGGAGGGGGGAGGTGGGGATCGGGATTGGGAGTTCATGTACACTCGTGGCTGATTCATGTTGATGTGTAGCAAAACGAATACAGTATTGTAAAGCAAAACAAACTAAAAAATAAAAATCAATTAATAAAAAGAAAAAAAAGGGCCAAAGAACTAAATAGACATTTCTCCAAAGAAGACATACAGATGGCTAACAAACACATGAAAAGATGCTCAACATCCCTCATTATCAGAGAAATGCAAATCAAAACCACAATGAGGTACCATTTCACACCAGACAGAATGGCTGCAATCCAAAAGTTTACAAGCAATAAATTCTGGAGAGGGTGTGGAGAAAAGAGAACCCTCTTAGGAATGCAAACTAGTACAGCCCCTATGGAGGACAGTGTGGAGATTCCTTACAAAACTGGAGAAAGAATGCCTTCAGTTCAGTTCAGTTCAGTCCCTCGGTCCTGTCCAACTCTTTGCAACTCCATGAATCACAGCATGCCAGGCCTCCCTGTCCATCACCAACTCATGGAGTTCACTCAGACTTACGTCCATCGAGTCAGTGACATCATCCAGCCATCCATTCCTCTGTCATCCCCTTCTCCTCCTGCCGCCAATCCCTCCCAGCATCAGAGTTTTTTCTACTGTGTCAACTCTTCACATGAGGTGGCCAAAGTACTGGAAATTCAGCTTTAGCATCATTCCTTCCAAAGAAATCCCTGGGCTGATCTCCTTCAGAATGGACTGGTTGGATCTCCTTGCACTCCAAGGGACTCTCCAGAGTCTTCTCCAACACCGCAGTTCAAAAGCATCAATTCTTTGGTGCTCAACTTTCTTCACAGTCCAACTCTCACATCCATACATAAACATTGGAAAAACCATAGCCTTGACTAGATGGACCTTTGTTGGCAAAGTAATGTCTCTGCTTTTCAATATGCTATCTAGGTGGGTCATAACTTTTCTTCCAAAAAGTAAGCGTCTTTTAATTTCATGGCTGCAGTCACCATCTGCAGTGATTTTGCAGCCCCCAAGATAAATTCTGACACTGTTTCCACTGTTTCCCCATCTGTTTCCCATGAAGCGATGGGACCGTATGCCATTATATTCATTTTCTGAATGTTGACCTTTAAGCCAACTTTTTCCACTCTCCTCTTTCCCGTTCATCAAAGGCTTTTTAGTTCCTCTTCACTTTCTGCCATAAAGGTGGTGTCATCTGCATATATGAGGTTATTGATATTTCTCCTGACAATCTTGAGATTCCAGCTTGTGCTTCTTCTAGCCCAGCATTTCTCATGATGTACTCTGCATAGAAGTTAAATAAGCAAGGTGACAATATACAGCCTTGACATACTCCTTTTCCTATTTGGAACCAGTCTGTTTTTCATGTCCAGTTCTAACTGTTGCTTCCTGACCTGCATATATGTTTCTCAAGAGGCAGGTCAGGTGGTCTGGTATTCCCATCTCTTTCAGAATTCTCCACAGTTTATTGAGATCCACACAGTCAAAGGCTTTGGCATAGTCAATAAAGCAGAAATAAACAAGACGTGAGACTGAATGAACTCCACGAGTTGGTGATGGACAGGGAAGCCTGGCGTGCTGCGATTCATGGGGTCGCAAAGAGTCGGACACAACTGAGAGACTGAACTGAACTGAACTGAAGGCAGTTCTATTTCCAGTTTTTTAAGGAATCTCCACACTGTTCGCCATAGCGGCTGTACTAGTTTGCATTCCCACCAACAGTGTAAGAGGGTTCTCTTTTCTCCATACCCTTCCAGCATTTATTGCTTCTAGACTTTTGGAACTCTCTTTCTTTTTCCATGATGCAGCAGATGTTGGCAATTTGATCTCTGGTTCCTCTGCCTTTTCTAAAACCAGCTTGAACATCTGGAAGTTCACGGTTCATGTATTGCTGAAGCCTGGCTTGGAGAATTTTGAGCATTACTTTACTAGCATGTGAGATGAGGGCAATTGTGTGGTAGTTTGAGCATTCTTTGGCATTGTTTTTCTTTGGGATTCGAATGAAAACTGACCTTTTCCAGTCCTGTGGCCACTGCTGAGTTTTCCAAATTTGCTGGCATATTGAGTGCAGCACTTTCACAGCATCATCTTTCAGCATTTGAAATAGCTCAACTGGAATTCCATCACCTCCACTAGCTTTGTTTGTAGTGATGCTTTCTAAGACCCATTTGACTTCACATTCCAGGATGTCTGCCTCTAGATGAGTGACCACACCATCATGATTATCTGGGTTGTGCAGATCTTTTTTGTATAGTTCTTCCATGTATTCTTGCCACCTCTTCTCAATATCTTCTGCTTCTGTTAGGTCCAGACCATTTCTGTCCTTTATCGACCCCATCTTTGTATGAAATGTTCCCTTGGTATCTCTAATTTTCTTGAAGGGATCTTAGTTTTTCTCATTCTGTTCTTTTCCTCTATTTCTTTGCATAGATCGCTGAGGAAAGCTTTCTTATCTCTTCTTGCTATTCTTTGGAACTCTGCATTCAGATGCTTGTATCTTTCCTTTTCTCTTTTTCTTTTTGTTTCTCTTCTTTACACAGCTATTTGTAAGGCCTTGACAGACAGCCATTTTGCTTTCTTGCATTTCTTTTCCATGGGGATGATCTTGATCCCTGTCTCCTGTACAATGTCATGAACCTCTGTCTAAGAACTGCCTTATGACCCAGAAATCCCACTGCTGGCCATACACACCAAGGAAACCAGAACTGAAAGAGACACCTGTACCCCAATGTTCACTGAAGCTCTGTTTATAATAGCCAGGATATGGAAGCAACCTAGATGTCCATCAGCAGATGAATGGATAAGAAAGCGGTGGTACATATACACAACAGAATATTACTCAGCCATTAAAAAGAATTTGAATCAGTTCTAATGAGGTGCATGAAACTGGAGCCTATTATACAGAGTGAATTAACCAGAAAGAAAAACACCAAAACAGTATACTAACGCATATATAAGGAATATAGAAAGATGGCAATGATAACCCTGTATGCGAGACAGCAAAAGAGACACAGATGTATAGAACAGTCTTTTGGACTCTGTGGGAGAGGGTGAGGGTGGGATGATTTGGGAGGATGGCATTCAGTTCAGTTCAGTTCAGTTGCTCAGTCATGTCCGACTCTTTGCGACCCCATGAATCGCAGCACGCCAGGCCTCCCTGTCCATCACCAACTCCTGGAGTTCACTCAGACTCAACGTCTATCGAGTCCATGATGCCATCCAGCCGTCTCATCCTCGGTCGTCCCCTTCTCCTCCTGCCCCCAATCCCTCCCAGCATCAGGGTCTTTTCCAATGAGTCAACTCTTCGCATGAGGTGGCCAAAGCACTGGAGCTTCAGCTTTAGCATCATTCCTTCCAAAGAAATCCCAGGGCTGATCTCCTTCAGAATGGACTTGTTGGATCTCTTTGCAGTCCACGGGACTCTCAAGAGTCTTCTTCAGCACCACAGTTCAAAAGCATCAATTCTTTGGCACTCAGCCTTCTTCACAGTCCAACTCTCACATCCATACATGACCACAGGAAAAACCATAGCCTTGACTAGACGGACCTTAGTCAGCAAAGTAATGTCTCTGCTTTTGAATATACTATCTAGGTTGGTCATAACTTGTCTTCCAAGGAGTAAGTGTCTTTTAATTTCATGGCTGCAGTCACCATCTGCAGTGATTTTGGAGCCCAAAAAAATAAAGTCTGACACTGTTTTTACTGTTTCTCCATCTATTTCCCATGAATTGATGGGACCAGATGCCATGATCTTCGTTTTCTGAATGTTGAGCTTTAAACCAACTTTTTCACTCTCCTCTTTCACTTTCATCAAGAGTCTTTTTAGCTTCTCCTCACTTTCTGCCATAAGGGTGGTGTCATCTGCATATCTGAGGTTATTGATATTTCTCCTGGCAATCTTGATTCCAGCTTGTGTTTCTTCCAATCCAGCGTTTCTCATGATGTACTCTGCAAAGAAGTTAAATAAGCAGGGTGACATACTCCTTTTCCTATTTGGAACCAGTCTGTTGTTCCATGTCCAGTTCTAACAGTTGCTTCCTGACCTGCATACAGATTTCTCAAGAAGCAGGTCAGGTGATCTGGTATTCTCATCTCTTTCAGAATTTTCCACAATTTATTGTGATCCATACAGTCAAAGGCTTTGGCATAGTCAATAAAGCAGAAATAGACGCTGAAACATATAATATCACATATGGAATGAATCACCAGTCCAGGTTCGATGCATGATACTGGATGCTTGGGGTTGGTGCACTGAGACAACCCAGAGGGATGGTACAGGAAGAGAGGTGGGAGGGAGGTTCAAGATGGGGAACACGTGTACACCTGTGGTGGATTCATGTTGATGTATGGCAAAACCAATACAATACTGTAAAGTAATTAACCTCCAATCAAAATAAATGAATTAAAAATAATAATAATAATAAAATAAAGGTCTTGACAATTGCTTCTGATTGGCTAGAGTTGTACATTCCATTTCCATTTTCTCACCTCTCTTACAAATTTATTAATTTTGGTCTTTTGATCAATAAACAGTATAGCTGGGGGAAGGTGGGTAAAGCTGATCATAAATATCAAGGGACAGAGGAGGTTCTCTACCACCTCCACTCTAAACATCCTACTCCAGAGTATAGAAATTTGAATCCAGGGGTTTGGAGTAGTGTGTGTGTGTGTGTGTGTGTGTGTGTCGTGTGCATGTGCACATGTGTGTATGGGTGTATGCATGTGTGTGTTTTTGTGTGTGTGTGTGTGTGTGTTTGTCTATATGTGACTACGTAAGTGAATACTGTATACTTGCATTCCTAGTCAAAAATGTTCAGAACTGTTCTTTTCTTATTTCTAAGTTTGGGGGTATTTATTTCTTGCTTTTGAAAGATGGCTGTCAGTTTCACCCACAGTGTTCTTTGGCATATACTAGCCTGTATCAGAGAACCATCATGTGATGATTATCTGCTTCACCATGTTTTTGTGACCTAACTCATGAAATCTTTCTTATCCCAATCCCCTACCTGTGTGCAGCAGTAGATATTTTATAATTTGACCTTCCTTTTCTTTCCCCTTCCCCTACAGCTGTCCAAGATGATGGGATATACTTTGAAAGAATGTGAATGCAAAGAAATACAATATATAGCTTATTATTCTTGATTTTTACTCTTCCATTGTAATCATAAACAATTACTAAGTTCTGTGTGTTGATTTTATCTATTATTTAACAAGATATAATTAGTTTCTCATTCACTACGCTAATATCAGGGAGATCTACAAGTAAAACATTTAAAGCATCCACCTTAGTCCAGTTGCATTCTCCTCATATTTTTAATGGAAGATTTTACTGATTTGTTTATTTAATAAATAATTTATTAAATGTCTACTATATGTCAGACATTTTTCTAGAATCTGAAGGTACAGTAGGGAAAAAAGTAGATGACAGTCTTTATCTTTGTGTAGGTTGCAACTTACTGGGTTTCAAAGGCTATACCTACAGCTTTACCAAGGATGTCATTCACATAGACCTGAATATGTATATTATGTTATGCGGCAGCTTAAATAAGTAAAGATACACTAAACAAAATTTACACACACACATAAAAAATTATAGTGAGTTAGTCAGCATATCTTCTTGACTACTTCCATGGACTACTTCCCTGTTTTGTTTACTTGGAATAATTTGAAAAATCAAAAAAAAAAAAAAGAGAGAAAGAAAATATTTCAAATTTCATTGTGCTTATGTATTCTACTGAGAAAAGACAGACATTAAAAAGTTAAAATAAATTGTAGTCATTGCTAAAAGGTGATATGTCCTATTTAAAAAAAACATAGAAAATAGAGTAAGAGGGTCTGAGAGAACTGGTATTCCTAACAATAGGCCCATTTTGAAGCAGCAATATATAGGGTTGTCAGGGTAGATATTATTTGAAGAATATGAAGGTTTTTGCTAGATGCCAAGAAATAAAAATAGAGTTGTCCAAGAAGGGGGAGCAGCTAGACCAAAATTGGTAAGATGCTCAGAAGGGAAATGGAGAATTCAGTAATACAAAGTGTTACAGTCTTACAAGGACTTTGATTTACACAATCAGACTAAAACTCAGGTTTTTGAGAAAAAGAGCCTGATGTATGTCTTAAAATCATCACTCTGGCTACTCTTTTGTAACAACAGAGGTGAAGAAACCAGAGAAGGGTTACAGTATAGAGAGCTGATGGTGAGAGCTGATGGTGGCTTGAACTTGTGGTAACTTTGGATATGCTACTAAGTGGTGAATTTATATTTGCTTATTTATATTAACTGGGCTTCCATGATGATTCAGCAGTAAAAAGAATCTCCCTAAAATGTAGGGGAAGCAGGTTTAATCCCTGGTTTGGGAAAGTTACCCAGAGAAGGAAATGGTAACCCAGTACAGTATTCTAGCCTGGGAAACCCAGTGGATAGAGGAGCCTTGCAGGCTAAAGTCCATGGGGTTGCAAAAGAGTCAGACACAAATTAGAGACCAAACAACAACTTACATGTATTTTTTACTTATTTTCAGTTCAGTTCAGTTGCTCAGTCATGCCTGACTCTTTCCAACCCCATGGACTGCAGCATGCCAGGCCTCTCTGTCCATCACCAGCTCCCAGAGCTTACTTAGATTCATGTCCACCGAGTCAGTGATGCCATCCAACCATCTCATCCTCTGTCATCCCCTTCTCCTCCTGCCTTATATCTTTCCCAGCATCAGGGTCTTTTAAAATGAGTAAGTTCTTCGCATCAGGTGGCCAAAGTACTGGAGTTTCAGCTTCAGTATCAGCCTTCCAGTGAAAATTCAGGACTGATTTCCTTCAGCATGAACTCGTTAGATCTCCTTGCAGTCAAAGGACTCTCAAGAGTCTTCTCCATCACCACAGTTCAAAAGCATCAATTCTTCGGTGCTCAGCTTTTTTGATAGTCCAACTGTCACATCCATACATGACTACTGGAAAAACCATAGCCTTGACTACACGGTCTTTGGCTGGCAAAGTAATGTTTCTGCTTTTTAATATGCTGTCTAGGTTGGTCATAGGTTTTCTTCCAAGTTGCAAGCGTCTTTTAATTTCATGGCTGCAATCACCATCTGCAGTGATTTTGGAGTCACCAAAAATAAAGTCTGTCACTGTTTCCATTGTTTCCCCATCTATTTGCCATGAAGTGATGGGACAACATGCCATGATGCTAGTTTTCTGAATGTTGAGTTTTAAGTCAACTTAAGTCAACTTTTTCACTCTCCTATTTCACTTTCATTAAGAGGCTCTTTAGTTCTTCTTTACTTTCTGCAATAAGGGTGGTGCCATCTGCATATCTGAGGTTATTGATATTTCTCCTGGAAATCTTGATTCCAGCTTGTGCTTCATACAGCCCAACATTTCTCATGATGTACTCTGCATAGAAGTTAAATAAGTAGGGTGACAATATACAGCCTTGATGTATTCCTTTCCCAATTTGGAACCAGTCTGTTCTGTATCTAGTTCTAACTGTTGTTTCTTGACCTGAATACAGATTCTCAGGAGGCAGGTAAAATGGTCTGTTGTTCCCATCTCTTTCAGAATTTTCCACAGTTTATTGTGATCCATACAGTCAAAGGCTTTGGCATAGTCAATAAAGCAGAAATAGATGTTTTTCTGGACCTCTCTTGCTTTTCGGATGATCCAATGGATGTTGGCAATTTGATCTTTGATTCTTCTGCTTTTTTTAAATCCAGTTTGAACATCTGGAAGTTCACGATGCACGTACTATTGACGCCTGGCTTGGAGAATTTTGAGCATTACTTTGCTAGCATGTGAAATGAGTGCAGTTAAGCATTCTTTATTTATTTTACTTATTTTTTTTATTTATATTTTAAGTAATGAACCGGTAGAATTTTCTGAAAGACTGGACCTGGGGTAAACAAGCAAATTAACTTTAAGGTTTTTGACCTAAGTAGTTGAGTGAATATAAAGTTGCCATCAACTGAGAAGGAAAGCAGGTTTGGAGGTAAAATCAGCAGTTCAGTTTGGGCTATATGAGTTGACATGTCTGTTAGACATCTACATGGAAAAGTAAAGTAGGTAGACATGGATATACAATTATAGCATTGACAAGAGTTTTGGGCTGGAAGTATATATTTTGAAGCAGGTTAAAAGGTGATAACTGCAATAGTAACTCACAAATTACAACAGTTTAAAATCTGATGGGGGATGTCCTCACTGAGAGGATAGCACTTGCACAACAGTCAGATGTAAATGGGAAGACCATTTTGGGTCATAGAGAAAGTACAAAATCCCTGGCTGATGGAATTGGGGATGGTTTGTGCCCACTGTGTTGAAGAATAATGTAGACAGCAGTGGCCACAGCAGAGGGAGCAGAAGGAGGAGAAGGAGAGGCCATAGAGGAGCCTGGAGTCAGAACATGCAGTGTCTTCCACAGCTTTCCTGTAAATAAGTGAGGAGTGTAATGAGTATTCTGATCAGAGAAGTGACGTAGTGTGACAAGTTTATAAGGAACATTCTAATGGCTCAAGTTGAAAAATTTTGCAGGGACTGCAAAGTTGAAAGCAAGAAGAACATTTTAAAAATCCAATAAAATATATTGGTGGTTTGGACAAGAGAGTAGCAGCAGAGGTGCAATCTTTATTTGCACTTTTGGAGAAGCAGATTTTGAGTTTAAGTATTTCAGTCAGTTCAGTTGCTCAGTCGTGTCCGACTCTTTGCGACCCCATGAATCGCAGTACGCCAGGCCTCCCTGTCCATCACCAACTCCCGGAGTTCCCTCAGACTCACGTCCATTGAGTCTGTGATGCCATCCAGCCATCTCATCCTCGGTCGTCCCCTTCTCCCCCTGCCCCCAATCCCTCCCAGCATCAGAGTCTTTTCCAATGAGTCAACTCTTCGCATAAGGTGGCCAAAGTACTGGAGCAGGACAAGTAGAAAGGAGATACAGGAAGGAGACTGGAATAGATGAGAGAAAAGGAGTCAGCATGAAAATGCAGCATGTAATAAGTCACTTGTGCTTGCAAGCACCTGGTGCTCAGCATCTCTGAAAAAAGCGTAGGACATGTTAATACTTCAGTTATTCCAGCCAAGAGGTGTGGGAAAGATTTCCATCAAATTCTTGTCAAGCAGTAGTTGAGGGCTGCTTGAAGGGACATTTCTGGCTTGCCTTCTTCTGGTTGAAAATGCTCCTGTAGCAAGTCCAAAGCTCTCAGGTAGAGATTCATATAAGTCTAAGTTGACTTTAGCATGTAGAGGTGGGTGCTAAGAGGATAAGGGTCTGTGAAAGGAGCTGCTTCAGGTAGTAAGAAGTGTTTTTATTCTGGATCTATGTTGATCCAAAAGATTGAACACAAACACAGAAGTATGATATAAGCACACACACACACACACACACACACACACTGTCAAGCAGTAGTTGAGGGCTGCTTGAAGGGACATTTCTGGCTTGCCTTCTTCTGGTTGAAAATGCTCCTGTAGCAAGTCCAAAGCTCTCAGGTAGAGATTCATATAAGTCTAAGTTGACTTTAGCATGTAGAGGTGGGTGCTAAGAGGATAAGGGTCTGTGAAAGGAGCTGCTTCAGGTAGTAAGAAGTGTTTTTATTCTGGATCTATGTTGATCCAAAAGATTGAACACAAACACAGAAGTATGATATAAGCACACACACACACACACACACACACACACGTATATATATAATGAAATATATGTATTTCTGTAGAAGATATTTTAAGCTTCCTTACATTTCAAAAATATTTACTGAGCATCTATATGGTGCCATGAAGAGCAGGGATCCTGGGGATTGTTTTAAAATTTTGCTGCCATATACACAAATGTGCAAAACTCAATTTTTATAACCACTTACCTACCTTACTTACATATAATTAGCTCCTTCTCCTCATTCCCTAGTTGATGTAACGTTCTAATGACCAATTATTCTCATTTAATTCCTCTTTCTTTACCACTTCCCATGCTTCCTATCAGTCCCTATGCTGAATTTTGTGCTAGGCTGTAAGCTGAGACCTAGTGACTCAAGGTAGAATAAAATAGGCAATGCTTTCAACCTTTATCTTCCCTGGTAGCTAGTGGTAAAGAATCTGCCTTCCAATGCAGGAAACACGAGTTCCATCCCTGGGTTGGGAAGATCCCCTGGAGAAGGAAATGGCAACCCACTTGCACGGGAAATCTCATGGACAGAAGGGCCTGGTAGGCTGCAGTCCGTGTGGTCACAAACAGCCAGACACGACTTAGTGACCAAACAACAACAATCTAAACTTTAATCAAGATCATCTTAGTATTTTCCTGCTACAATAATTTTTAACCTGATCTTTCTTGCTCCAGTCTCTCACTCCAATCTCTGATGTAAATTGGCGTCAGAATATTAGTGGTCTATATCTAAAATCCAATCATATCATACATTATACAATATAACCATATTAAATCCTTATTGTTTGGCTGTTTTGGTTGTAAATGAAAGAATCTCAGTTAATACTAGCTTGAGTACTTTAATTTTGTTTTTTTTAAACTTGCCTTACAAACACATTTTCAGGGGCATTTCTGATTTTAGATTAGGTTCTCATTTTAGTTTCTCTTGTTTAATCATCACAGTAATGTTTCTGAAATATATTTTTAGTGGACCAACACAGGCCATATTCATTCATGAACTAAAGACAGCTATTAGGGGAAGGAATACACTGTCTAGCCAGCAGGCCTAAGTTATATTCTCATTCCTAGTTGAAGTCATCTCTAGCAAAACAATTTTGACTGAATACAAGAGGGAATTAGGTATTTAAAATAAATTGTAATTCTTTTATTTAAAAAAAAGGAGGAATAAGGAATCAGACACTGGGAAAACAAATCCATATTGGTCTTAAAAATTAGTATGCATCACCATATCTATATTCCTTAGTTTGACATATAAATCTTTTTATGACATTGTACCTTTCTAATTCATTAGCTTTTCTATGATACTTCTTTCAGTTAGTTTTATGTTCCAAAAACATCAAATTATCACCAAATCATCATATTATCATCAATTTATTCTCTAAATGTATCTATTAGCTTTCCCATCTCAAAGCCTCTGTTCATGTTATTTTATCTGGAATGCTCTCTGCTACTCCCTCCAAGGAAACTTCTACTCTTTCTGGGGAAAATCTCTCATTCAACAAAAGCAGTTTTACTGTAAATTTGTCCTTTTCCATCAAATAGAGTCATTGCTACCTATTCTTTGTTCCCAGCTACATGTTGTAAAATCCTCTATTTTGTGTATTTGGTAATTTTCTATTTAGTGTCCTGTTTCTTTCACTATAGGACTTCCCTAGTGCCTCAGATGGTAAAGCATCTACCTACAATGTGGGAGACCTCGGTTCGATCCTTGGGTTGGGAAGATCCCCTGGAGAAGGAAATGGCAATCCACTCCAGTACTCTTGCCTGGAAAAGCCCATGAACAGAGGAGCCTGGTAGGCTACAGTCCACAGGGTCGCAAAGAGTCAGACACAGCTGTGCGACTTCACTTCACTTCTTTCAGTATAGATTGAACTTGAACTAAAAAGGGTTGCTATATTCAACCATGTATGTCTAGTGATCAAGTATGATATCTATGTCTATTTGACATTAATAAATTTGATAAATTTGCTGAATGAATAACATTAAGAAAAGGATGCAACACTCAAACTTTATATTGCTAGCTAAAATAATGGGAAACTCATTCAGGTGCTTTATAAAATAGATTAAATATTTTGGGGAGGAAAACATAGAAACTGCTATAGTGGTCTCTTGCCAAAAATTATTTTTATTCTTAAATAACTATGCTTTTATTTATTACTTTCAAATGATTAAATATATTTTTCTGTTTTTGTAACAGGGTTTCCAATGGTGATGACGAGGGCTTATCTTTAAATAATTTCACAATGAGTAGACATAAATTTATTTAAAGGCTTTCAAATGCAATTTGAAAATATATACCTTTTTTTAATTTACCCAAGTATTTAATTATGATCTACTTTCTCAGTGATCTCAAAAGTTGTTGAGGAAATAAGCAAAGACCAACACATACCACAGGTTTTATGCATAAAGAGCTCAGGGCTTGGTCAGAATATAAAATGGTCTGTCCTACATTTGTTTCTGCCGAAGGTGGCTGGGTGAAAGTGGAGAAGTGCAGATAAAGCAATAGAATTTGGGAATAGGATGTGGGCAGTGGACAGTGAGAAGAGGGTCATCCACATTACTATAAATCTACAGAAGGTGGCTGTTCATCTTATGCTAGAGTTTAGAATGTCAAAGTTGATGGGATAATGGAGATTATCTGTCCCATTATCTTGAATCAGCTCACAGCACAGAGACATTGTCAAAGCCTCTTGTAACGCAGCAAATGAGTGCTAAAACTGACATGAGGCCTCTGATTTCCAGAAAAAAAAAGTGTGAACTAAATCTGGGTAAAAATAAAAGGCTGTGTGCTTCCTCGCTCAGTCATGTCCAACTCTTTGTGACCCCATGGACTGTAGCCCGCCAGGCTCCTCAGTTCATGGGGATTCTCCAGGCAAGAACACTAGAGTGGGTTGCCACGCCCTCCTCTGGGGGATCTTTCTAACCCAGGGATGGAACCCAGGTCTCCCACATTGTGGGTGGATATTTTACCATCTGAGACACCAGGGAAGCCCAAGAATACTGGAGTGGGTAGCCTATCCCTTGCTCCAGGGGATCTTCCCTACCCAGGAATGGAACCAGGGTCTCTTGCATTGCAGGTGAATTCTTTATCAGCTGAGCTACCAGGGCAGAGTGATGAAATAAATAGAGAACCAGCAATGTATGAGCTTGTTAACTTGGCTAAATCTTTGGACCTCAGTTTCCCCACCTGTGTAAAAGAAATCTTGACTAGATGACTAACTTAGCCCTCATTCTCCTGGAGGGCAGGAGCATGTGAGCATGAAGGCAACACACACTTGCAGCCACACTCTGCCCAGGCCTACCTATTATTTGGTCTCACTAGTCTCTTTGATCACCGATGCTGGTGTGATCTTTATTTCAAGTACATCTTTCACTTACTTCTGAGATATATCTCTTTTCTTTGACTCTTCACACTTTCTTCTGATTTGTGCAACACTTTGAAGAAAAAAAAATTTTTAACTAGTAGAAATGAATCTCTAAGTTTCTCATATTTAAGATGTGATCAATCATTTAGCCATACCTCTTCTTTTAGAGTTTAATTGTTGAATAATAAACAGATGAACTTCTGATCACTAGCCACTTATTTATTATGATATGAGCTGATTCATAAAAATATTTAAATCTCTGGCCACAGTTATAAATGCTGTTGTGCAATCATGAGATTGAAAAGTCCCTGTCTTCAAGGGGCTTTATGATCAAACTCTTATCTCATCTGAGGAACAAGACACTGCTCAGTATAAACCGAGCTGTATCTCATAAATATCATAGGTTTATAGTAATGTAAATCCAAGGAAGTAAAGTTCCAGAAGTCTCACTTAAAACAGAACTTTTCCAGAGCCCTAGAGAAGGCCTGAAAAATGTGTTCATGTGGTCCTAATGGCTTTTAGAGCTTTACTGTTGAGGAATAACTGACAGACAATGAATTGGGAACAAAGTGTGAACATTTATAAATGCAATGAAATAATCTCTATCTTAAAGAAAATTAACTTATCCATCAGCAGAAAAACTGTTCTAATGATCATTTCTAACTCCTCCTTCTGGCCCTTCCTAACCTCTTCCCAGGCAACAATTTAGCTGTTTCCTTCCTCTAGATTAGTTTACACTTGCTGAGTTTTTTACCCTGCTGGCTCACTGTTGGAGTCTGCCTGCCAATGAAGGAGATGTGATTCTGTCTCGGTGGGGGAGATCCCCTGGAGAAGAAAATGACAACCCACTCCAGTATTCTTGCCTGAGAAATCCCAAAGCCAGAGGACCCAGGTGGGCTACAACTTAGCAATTAAACAACAGTAAGAGTTCTGCATAAGTGAAATCATATGGTATTATGCATTAATTTATGTATTTTTATTATGATAAACATAACTTGAGATGTACTGTATCAAAAAAGATTTAGTGCATAATACTGTAGTGTTGATTATATACACAAAGTTGTATGTCAGATCTCTAGAACTTATCCATCTTGCATAACCTGATGAATTGATATATCTGTTAAACATCAGCTACTCATTTCCTCTTCCCATTCTTAGGTTGGTGTTCATTGCAACATCATTCACAGTAGCATTATTTATAGCCAGAATGTCCATTTACAATTGAATAGATGAAACTAAATATGGTGTACACATGCCATAGAATATTATTCAGTCTTAGAGGAACATCCTGCCATATATGAAAACATGAATGAGCCAGAACTGTAGCTAAGTGAAGTGTCAGTCATAGCTGGACAAAAACTGCATGATTCCACTTCTGTGAGATATCTAAAATGTACACTCTACACAAGTGAAATAATGCTGTATGATTTATTTATAAAGCTGTCTTATCCTTTATTCTGACTTCTTTCAGCATAATTATATTGGGATCCATCTATGTTACATCCAGCAATACTGTCTTTCTTCTTGTTGCTTAGTATTCCATTTTATGGTCTTCTCAAGTGTCACTAGTGGTCAAGAACCTGCCTATCATTGCAAGAGACTTAAGAGACATGGGTTCGATCCTTGCCTCAGGAAGATCCCTTGGAGGAGGACATGGCAACTCACTCCACTATTCTTGTCTGGAGAATCCTATGGACAGAGGAGTCTTGTGGGCTATGGTACATAGGGTTACAAACAGTCAGAAGGGACTGAAGTGACTAAGCACACATCCACATTACATTTTATGCATTCACCAAAACTTATTTATCCATTGTCCTATTGACAGACATTTTGCAGGTTTACAGTTGTCATACTAGTTATAATATCTACTGTTTTTTCATTTATTTTGAATAAATACCCAGAAGTGAAATGGTTTGGCCTTAAAGGGTTCTCAAAACTTAAAGGGCCTTAAAACTCTCTCTGTTTTAAATGAGAGAGTTCTGTAAAAGCCAAACAGAATATCAGAATACCTGTACTAAAAGTCTTCCATGTTCAGAAACAGAAAAAAAATTTTCTCTTAATGCAATATGAATAAGGGCAATGATTCTGTTCTTGATTATGATAAACTGTTACAGTATAATCTAAATTCAGTTCAATCGCTCAGCCGTGTCCGACTCTGCGACCCATGAATTGCAGCATGCCAGGCCTCCCTGTCCATCACCAACTCCTAGAGTTCACTCAAACTCATGTCCATCAAGTCAGTGATGCCATCCAGCCATCTCATCCTCTGTTGTCCCCTTCTCCTCCTGCCCCCAATCCCTCCCAGTATCAGAGTCTTTTCCAATGACTCAACTCTTCGCATAAGGTACCCAAAGTACTGGAGTTTCAGCTTTAGCATCATTCCCTCCAGAGAAATCCCAGGGTTGATCTCCTTCAGAATGGACTGCTTGGATCTCCTTGCAGTCCAAGGAACTCTCAAGAGTCTTCTCCAACACCACAGTTCAGAAGCATCAATTCTTCGGCGCTCAGCTTTCTTCACAGTCCAACTCTCACATCCATACATGATTACTGAAAAAATCATAGTCTTGACTAGACGGACCTTTCTTGGCAAAGTAATGTCTCTGCTTTTGAATATAATATCTAGATTGGGCATAACTTTCCAAGGAGTAAGCATCTTTTAATTTCATGGCTGCAATCACCATCTATAGTGATTTTGGAGCCAAAAAATAAAGTCTGACACTGTTTCCACTGTTTCCCCATCTATTTCCCATGAAGTGATGGGACCAGATGCCATGAACTTCATTTTCTGAATGTTGAGCTTTAAGCCAACTTTTTCACTCTCCACTTTGACTTTCATCAAGAGGCTTTTTAACTCCTCTTCACTTTCTGCCATAAAGGTGGTGTCATCTGCAAATCTGAGGTTATGATATTTCTTCTAGAAATCTCGATTCCAGCTTGTGCTTCTTCCAGCCCAGTGTTTCTCATGATGTACCCTGTATATAAGTTAAATAAGCAGGGTGACAATATACAGCCTTGACATCCTCCTTTTCCTATTTGGAACCAGTCCGTTGTTCATGTCCAGTTCTAACTGTTGCTTCCTGACTTGCATATAGGTTTCTCAAGAAGCAGGTTAGGTGGTCTGGTATTCCCATCTCTTTCAGAATTTTCCACAGGTTATTGTGATCCACACAGTCAAATGCTTTGGCTAGTCAATAAAGCAGAAGTAGATGTTTTTCTGGAACTCTCTTGCTTTTTCCATGATCCAGTGGATGGTGGCAATTTGATCTCTGGTTCTTCTGCCTTTTCCAAAACCAGCTTGAACATCTGGAAGTTCATAGTTCACGTATTGCTGAGGCCTGGCTTGGAGAATTTTGAGCATTACTTTACTAGTGTGTGAGATGAGTGCAATTGTGCAGTAGTTTGAGCATTCTTTGGCATTGCCTTTCTTTGGGATTGGAATGAAAACTGACCTTTTCCAGTCCTGTGGCCACTGCTGAATTTTACAAATTTGCTGACATATCGAGTGCAGTACTTTCACAGCATCATCTTTCAGGATTTGAAGTAGCTCAACTGGAGAAGGCAATGGCACCCCACACCAGTAATCTTGCCTGGAAAATCCCATGGAGGAGGAGCTTGGTAGGCTGCATTCCATGGGGTCGGGAAGAGTCGGACACAACTGAGCGACTTCACTTTGACTTTTCACTTTCATGCATTGGAGAAGGAAATGGCAACCCACTCCAGTATTCTGCCTAGAGAATCCCAGGGATAAGGGAGCCTGGTGGGCTGCCATCTATGGGGTCGCACAGAGTTGGACAGGACTGAAGTGACTTAGCAGCAGCAGCAGCAGCAACAACTGGAATTCCATCACCTCCACTAGCTTTGTTCATAGTGATGCTTTCTAAGGCCCACTTGACTTCACATTCCTGGATGTCTGGCCCTAGGTGAGTGATCACACCATTGTGATTATCTTGGTCGTGAAGCTCTTTTTTGTACAGTTCTTCCGTGTATTCTTGCCACCTCTGCTTAATATCTTCTGCTTCTGTTAGGTCCATCCCATTTCTGTCCTTTATCAAGCCCATCTTTGCATGAAATTTTCCCTTGGTATCTCTAATTTTTTTGAAGAGATCTCTAGTATTTCCCATTCTGTTGTTTTCCTCCATTTCTTTGCATTGATCACTGACGTAGGCTTTCTTATCTCTCCTTTCTATTTAAATATATGTTTTTTATAAATCATTTTATCATTTTTTATTCTTTATAGATCATGCATTCATCTTATCTAAGAACATTTCCACAACTAACTCAACATCTATTTTTTATGGAATCTTTATATTTTAGGATTAACATTTAGATAAATATTTTATTTTGAGATAATATTTTATATATGTTGCAAGATTTGAATGCATTATTTTTCATGTAAATGACCAATTGTTGAAAAGAATATACTTTCTGGACTAAATTGCCTTTGCATTTCTTGTGTAGTGTCTATTAATTATATTCTTGTGTCTATTTGTGGACCTAGCTCTCCACTGAATTATTTTTTCTTTCTTAAAGACAACTTCATATTCTCAAGATTATTATACATTTATAATAACCATACACTCTTCCTTTTTGTCCTTCTCTTCAAAATAGGTTTAAGTATCCTAGTTCCTTTATATTTTCTATCAAATTTAGAGTAAGTTTGACATGTTTTAAATCTGTGTTTTCATTGAAACCATATATCAATTTTATAAATATGGACACCTTAATAATATTGATTCTTATAATCAGTCCACATAATTTATTTCTGCTTTCAGACTTGAGTCAAAACATTGAATTTATTAGGTCTCATACCTGCTAGACATTGGACTGGAATTGTACCATCTGACTTTACTGAATCCCCAGCTTGAAACTCACCACGCAGAAGCTGAGACTTGCTAACCTCTATAATTGTGTGAGCAAATTTCTTATAACAAATACTTGAATAAACACACACATTTTATTGTTCTATTTCACTGGAATACACTGCCTAATACAGTAACCTCTCACAATTTTTTAAATTAAAGAATGCTTACATTCCATATAAGTTGTCAGACTGACTTGCATACAACTTATTTCAAAATGTTTCAAAATTTTATTTAAATTTTGTTCAAAATATTTCTTTACTATCTGTTTATGTCTGTATAATTTGTGGTAAGGCACCTCTCTCATTTCTGTTATCAGTATTCTGTTTCTCCTCTCAGTTGATTAATTCTATATAGACTCACAGGATTATACTTGGAAATATAAAGGTGTTATGTTTTCAAAATAGTGTTTTCATTTTCTTTGGATTTACAATCAGAAGTGCAATTGTTGGATTAGATGATCGTCCTGTTTTCAGCTTTTTTTTTTTTTAATTCCACACTGTTTTTCATAGTGACTCCATCAATTTTCATTTCCACCAAAAGCTTACTAGGGTTCCCTTTTCTTCACATCCTTTCCAACATTTGTTGTTTGTAGTCTTTTTGATGGTAGCCATTCTTACAGGTGTGAGGTAATATCTCATTGTTGCTCTGATTTGCATTTCTCTGATGATTAGAGTGTTGAGCAACTTCTCATTTCTTATTGGCTATCTGTACCTCTTTGGAAAAATGTCTATTTAGTTCTTCTGCCCATAGTTTAATCATTTTTTTTTGTATTGAGTTTTATAAGGTGTTTACATATTTTGGATATTAACTCCTTATCAGTCACATCATTTAAAAATATTTTTTCCTATTTAGTAAGTTGTCTTTTTTCTTGAGAGTGGTTTAATTTGTAGTGCAAAAACTGTTTAAGTTTAATTAGGACCCATTTATTTATTTTTGCTTCTGTTTCCTTTACCTGAGGAGACAGATTTTTAAAATATTGCTACAACTTAGGTCAAAGAGTCTTCTTCCCATATTTTCTTACAGGAGATTTATGGTTTTCACTTATGTTTATTTTTTAATCCATTTTGAGTTTATTTTTTATTATGGTGTGAGAAAATGTTCTAACGTCATTCTTTTACATGTATCTGTCTACTTTTCCCAGAACCACTTATTTCAAGAGACTGGCTAAAAAAGGCAAGAGATTTTTAACTATAGAAACACTTTGTAGAAATTTTTATTCTCACCAGAAACTTTTGACATTGCTCCTGCTGCTAATTTTCTAGGAAAAAGGTGTTTTCTACAAAAGTGTGCCTAAAATTTAAAATCTTCAGTGAATTGTTCCAGATTCTATTTAAAGTTATTTCTCTTTCTTCTAGCACCTCGTAAGATCTTATAATGGCATCAAAGCACACACATTGATTAGAATTATAAATATTTGCATGCTTTTATATTCTTCATTGAGAGGCCTTTTTTAAGAACAAGGTTTCTTACCCTGTTTAACTCTGTATTCAGAGCCCTGAGACTACAGAAAGCACTCAATAAATTTATTTTTTCAATTGAGTTTCTAGAAAGATGACAACCTGTAAAACTCAAGATGGCCATTTCAAAATGACCATTTCTCAAGGGGCAGTTGAAAACAGATTAAAAAGGGTTAAAGAGTGAGGGAGTGTGAGCAAGTGAAAGCAGCAATTTGTACCCACACATTTTACAGCATATGGAGCTGTAATTTTGAAGTGAAAAATCTCCATGACCACTGCTGCGATAATTGGCATTAGTGTTGTATATTCTTGACATTTTACATGAAAATTACACCTTGGTTCATACTCCCATTATTGTATTAAAAAGTTCAGATACCACCTGACTTAGAGCTCTTAGTCCGAAGAAATACATTCAGTTCATATGGTTGAAATAGTTTGTTCAATTTTCCTACACTTCACCTTAGCTTTTTCATCACTCTTGCCTTTTTGAGTACTGTGTTAGAGTCTGAGAGAGACCTCTAAAATTTTAGGCATTCTGTAGCATATACAGGGAATGACTTAGGTAGAGTTAATTTGTTACTTTATCACTGTCACTGGCAGCTCCTGTGATGTAGAAGGAATTGTGTCATCTACCTATCAAAACCAGACGTACATAATCCATATATATGTTTCAACTTGGTAAATTGTGTGTAGGATAGTTTAACTTAAAATATAAGCAATTTGGATATATATATATATATATATATATATATATATATATAGGAAGGTCCATTAGTTCAGTTCAGTCGCTCAGTTGTGTCTGACTGTTTGCACCTTCATGGACTGCAGCACTCCAGGCTTCCCTGTCCATCACCAACTCCCAGAGCTTGCTCAAACTGATTTCCATTGAGTTGGTGGCGCCATCCAACCATCTCATCATCTGTCATCTCCTTCTCCCACCTTCAATCTTTCCCACATCAGGGTCTTTTCCAATGAGTCACTTCTTTGCATCAGGTGGCCAAAGTATTGGAGCTTCAGCTTCAGCATCAGTTCTTCCAATGAATACTCAGGATTGATCTCTTTTGGGATGTCCTGGTTTGATCTCCTTGCAGTCGAAGGGACTCTTAAGAGTCTTCTCCAACACCACGGTTCAAATCCATCAATTCTTCAGTGCTCAGCTTTCTTTATAGTCCAACTCTCACATCCATACGTGGCTACTGGAAAAATCATCTAGCTTGGACTAGATGGACCATTGTTGGCAAGGTGATGTCTCTGCTTTTTATTATGCTGTCTAGGTTCTTCAAACTTTTTTTGCAAGGAGCAAGCGTCTTTTAATTTCATGGCTGTAGTTACCATCTGCAGTGATTTTGGAGGCCAAATAAATAAAGTCTCTCACTGTTTCTATTGTTTCCCCATCCATTTGCAATGAAGTAATGGGCCAGATGCCATGATTTTCATTTTCTGAATGTTGAGTTTTAAGTCAACTTTTTCACTCTCCTCTTTCACTTTCATCAAGAGGCTCTTTAGTTCTTCTTCACTTTCTGCCATAAGGGTGGTGTCATCTGCATATCTGAGGTGATTGATACTTCTCCTGGCAGTCTAGATTCCAGTTTGTGCTTCTTCTGGCCCAGTGTTTCTCATGATGTACTCTGCATATAAGTTAAATAAGCAGGGTGACAAAATACAGCCTTAATGCATTCCTTTCCTGATTTGGAACCAGTCTGTTTCATGTCCAGTTCTGTCACCTCTTGACCTGTATACAGATTTCTCAGGAGGCAAGGTGATATGGTATTGTGATCTCTTGAAGAACTTTTCATAGTTTGTTCTGATCCACACAGTCAAAGGCTTTGGCATAGTCAATAAAGCAGAATTAGATGTTTTTCTGGAACTCTCTTGCTTTTTGATGATCCAGGGGTTGTTGGGAATTTGATCTCTGGTAGCTCTGGATTTTTAAAATCCAGCTTGAACATCTGGAAGTTCATGGTTCATGTACTGTTAAGCCTGGCTTGGATAATTTTGAGCATTACTTTGCTAGCATGTGAGATGAGTGTAATTGTGCAGTAGTTTGAACATTATTTAGCATTGCCTTTCTCAGGGATTGGAATGAAAACTGACATTTTCCAGTCCCATAGCCACTGGTGAGTTTTCCAAATTTGCTGACATATTGAGTGCCGCACTTTCACAGCATCATCTGTTAGGATTTGAAATAACTCAACTGGAATTCCATCACCTCCACTAGCTTTGTTCATAGCTATACTTGCTAAGGCCCACTTGACTTCACATTCTAGAATTCTGCCTCTAGGTGAGTGATCACACCATCATTATTATCTGGGTCATGAAGATCTTTTTTGTATAGTTCTTTTTTGTAATCTTGCCACTTCTTAATATCTTCTGCTTCTGTTAGGACCTTGACATTTCTCTCCTTTATTGAGCCTATCTTTGCATGAAATTTTCCCTTGGTACCTCTAATTTTCTTGACAAGATCTCTAGTCTTTCCCATTCTATTGTTTTCCTCTATTTTTGCACTGATCACTGAGGAAGGCTTTTTTATCTCTCCTTGCTATTCTTTGGAACTCTGCATTCAGATGAGTATGTCTTTCCTTTCTCCTTTGCTTTTGGCTTCTCTTTTTTTCACAGCTATTTGTAAGGCCTGTCTCCTCAGAAAACTATTTTTCCTTTTTGCATTTATTTTTCTTGGGGATGGTCTTGATTACTGCCCCTGTACAATGTCACAAATCTCCACCCATAGTTCTTCAGGTACTGTGTCTATCAGATCTAATCCCTTGAATCTGTTTGTCACTTTTACTGTATAATCATAAAGGATTTCATTTAGGTCATATCTGAATGGTCTAGTGGTTTTCCCTGCTTTCTTCAATTTAAGTCTAAATTTGGCAATAAGGTGTTCATGATCTGAACCACAGTCAGCTCTCGGTCTTGTTTTTGTTGAATGTATAGAAGGTCCATAGAGAGTCTTTAAAATATATATACATAATTAATACACATTTATATATAAATATATGTGGATTATATAGAAACATTTATCTTTTTTAAAGACAGGATAGTTTGTAAGATAGTTTAACTTAAAATATAAGCAATTTGGAAATATACATGTATTTATGGGAAAGTCCATAAATAGTTCTTCAACTATATACATATTTAAAATATATATACATATATAATATATATTAATATATAAATATATGAGGGATTATATGTATAGTCCATGGGGAGCAGAATTGGACATGACTGAGCAACTAAGCACAGCATAGACAGTAACTCTGTCATACTTGCCATTTAGACCTTTTTTATGAAACAGCAAGAACAAGTAAGTGTTCTATTGGGCAGGATTTTCAGAGCTTTGAGATTTCTCAGAGTAACTGGATAAAGAGGTTCTTGCTTCATTTATATTAATTTTCTTGTGAAATATACTTCTGAACTTAACTATCCATATAAGTAATGTCATTTTGGTTAAAATCTTGTTCTTGTTTGGTTTAAATCTTGTTCATTGGAGTTTTCTGGGTTGTTATTTGTGGTGGGGAGAGTTGATCTTAGGATTATACAATGCATTATTCAAAGTTGCTCTACAGAGTCTCTGGTTTGTGATTAAAATAGAAAATACATTAGAAATAAAGTATGTAATGAATTAAAGGGGAAAAAATCTTTACTGGGCATACATTGCATTGCATTTAAAATATACCAAATGTTCTTAAAAAGAAATGCATGCATGACTTTCAAAGTGAACTACTTGAATATAGTCAATATTTATTTAGTTTTTTTAAAATGAAATCTTGATTTAAGTATCAAACCAAATGATCACTAGCCATCATCTGAAAAAGAAATGCATGCATGACCTTCAAAGTTAATTACTTGAAATAGTCAATATTTATGTAGTTTTTAAAAAATGAAATCTTGATTTAAATATCAAACCAAGTGATCATTAACCATAATTCAAATATATGTGATCTTAAATATTTAGTTTGTAGCTCTAAATGTTACATTAAAAAAAATTTTTTTCCATTCCCACAGTACACCAAACACTTAACAAGAAGGAATTTGAAAATGTTCTATACTTTTATCAGCATGACATACTTTGGCAAATGCCAACTACTTACATATAGTAAACAAATAGAACCAATCTAGTGGAAATAAAATAATGTACAGTGTGGCTTAAGCCATGTAATTTGGACTCTTTAAAATACAATATCTGACTCCATTAACTTTGCCCTCTTGTGTTATTTCAGGGATTATATTACAAACACAGTAAAAGTGATTTTTAGATAGAATTAAATTTACTAATCTGTTTAGTAAGATTATCTTGGAACTAAGATAACTAAGATAGGAGGTAGGAAGTTTATCTACGTTGGTCTAACAGAAATCCTTTAGGAGCAGAGCATTTTCCTTGGGTACTGGTAGAAAAGGAAATGAGACTGAAGAAGAGAATTCAATGTGAGGGAGTTTTTCCTTTGCTGACATATAAAGAGCACAGAGTAAAAACCAAGAATAGTCACTAGTGGGTGAAAACAGTCCCAGGTCAGCACTCAGCAAGAAAATGGAACTGAATTCTGCCAACAACCTGAATGAGCTTACAAGTACATTCTTCCCCAGAGCCTCAAGATAAATACCAAACCCAGCCGACTGATCCCTTAAGCAGAGAACCAGCTGGGTTTGCCTGGAATTCTGAGCTATGAAAGTGTGAGACAGCATATGAATGTTGTGTTAAACCACAAGTTTGTGGTAATTTGTTACACAACAATAGAAACCTAATACAATCATGTCTCTACACACTATAAAAGTCGTTTTCCTGGGAATTTCCTCAGAGTGCTTTAGCAGATGCTGAATAGAAACCAGAAGTACGTTTCAGACTCAGCTTATGTTTTTCTCAAGGTCTTAAGTTTCTCTTTCACAACTCCTACATGAACACAGGAGCATCTGAAATGTAGGGTAAAGTCTGACACCCAAGCACAACGTGCGTGAAGGGAGCAATGAGGGAAATGGCTAAAAGCCAGTCTGTCCTGCTTGATTAAAATTGCAGTATTAGGAGAAGTTGTTATCTCCAAATCATAAGTTTCAATCCATGGTCAAGGAAGTAAGATCATCCATGCTGGGGAACAACTAAGCCCACGGACCAGAACTTCTGCACCCATGTGCTCCGGAGCCACAACTACTGAAGCCCACGGGCTCTGGAGCCAGCGATCCAGAACTAAGGAGTCCATGCACTGCAATGAGAGAGTCCATGTGACACAACCAAGACTCGAGGCAGCTCAATAAATGCATTTTAAAAAATGGATAAACTCTGTTATACCTGGCTTTGTGCCATCTGAACCAGATTCAGTAAGACATTATAAACAATAACATGCCTACAAAAAGAAGGGTAGCTTAAAGGGGTCTAGGGTAAAAATTGTGGAATGATTCAGAAAAGCAAGAATCAGAGTGACCAGGAAAAAGAGAAATGAGACTCAGGTGGTGAGGAGATTATCTTCTGAGGTAAATCAGTTGTCAGTTTCCAGGATTTTGTTAATTTTCATACTGCTGGGATCATCCATGTTTATTAAAATTGGTTTAAATATCCAGTTGTATGTGGTAGGAGATTGGAAAGTTTTCCTAACGATTTGCAATTTTGAGTGTTCATCTTCTTCTAATTTTCTGCTTCTGATGAGCTTTTGAGCCAGCAGCTATGCTTTGCCTCTGTGTCTCCTATTATTTTCCAGTTCAAGTTTCTGAGCTGAACTCACCTTTTCTTAAACATTACTATCATTAGATCTGTGTAGAACACAGTTTGGGGCAAATAAAGAGGATCCATACTAATACATGATATAATCAACTAAAAATTAGCCAATCAGCCATCTTAAATTTTAAGATTCTCAGTATTTTCTCCCAAAGATACTTTACCTATAGCTGTGTACTTCAGCTCCTCTAGTATTTGCTTGACTTTTTCCTCTTTTCTCAGAGAAGGCGATGGCACCCCACTCCAGTACTCTTGCCTGGAAAATCCCATGGATGGAGGAGCCTGGTGGGCTGTAGTCCATGGGGTCACGAAGAGTCGGACACGACTGAGCAACTTCACTTTCACTTTTCACTTTCATGCTTGGAGAAGGAAATGGCAACCCACTCCAGTGTTCTTGCCTGGAGAATCCCAGGGATGGCAGAGCCTGGTGGGCTGCCATCTCTGGGGTTGCACAGAGTCAGACACATCTTATCATCTTCTTATGTAAAATGTGTTAACCATTGTGCTGTCACACCTCTAGATTATCAGACTACATACATACTGCTTTAACTCATAGGCAACATACTTAAAAAAAATTCCATTCCTATGAAGTTTCAAAACAGGCAAAACTAGCCAGAGTGATGGACATCAGAATAGAGGTTGTCAGAACTGACCAGGGGCTCTGGTAACTTTCTGGAATGATGGAGATGTTCTGTGAATTAATAAGAGTGTGGGCTGCATGGGTACCTGCACTTACCAAAACTCATCATGTTGTATACTTAAGATTTATACATTTCACAGTGTGTAAGATCCTTCCGCAGTAATGTATGTAAAAGATAAACTAAAAAAAGAAAAGAAAAGAAAGAAAGAAAGAGGAAAAAAAGGAAGTATGCTAAAACATAAAACAAAGCATTTACTGAGGAATTTTGGAAAGGATTTAGGATCAGAGTGAAATTTGAGTTGGGCACATAATGAAAGGGAAGATTAAGATGGATATTTATGGGAGAGGGAATAGTAAAACTAAAATATAGATAATATGATGTAGAAAGACTCCTTAGAAAAGGGGAATTTTGTATAAGTATCTAGAGACATAAATAAAAAGGAACAATTGTACCAAGGCTATTGCAAGTTAAACTGAGAAATTTAGAATATCTCAATAGCTGAAAACTGTTGAAGGTTTAAAGACATCAAGGCTTTATCTGAGAACCTATTTGCATAAAGGGGCTTCTCTGGTGCTCAGAGGGTAAAGCGTCTGCTTGCAATGCGGGAGACCCAGGTTCAATCCCTGGGTGGGGAAGATCCTCTGGAGAAGGAAATGGCAGCCCACTCCAGTACTCTTGCCTGGAGAAGCCAGTGGACGGAGGAGCCTGTTAGGCTACAGTCCACCGGATTGCAAAGAGTTGACACAACTGAGTGACTTCACTTTCACTTTCTTTATTTGCATAAATTAGGATATCAGGTTAATTACTAACAAGATTAATTCAAGAAATGGAACATTTTTTAAGAGGGGGTAGCAAACACAACTCATGCCAATAATAATGAAAGAGCACTTACATGTGTATATGTGTGCACATACTGAGTAGCAGTAAGAGCGAATCCTCACACAAGTACAGAATGCAGCCCATTGTCTTAAGCACTTTGTATTTATTAAATGATTTGCATACCATCCTATGAAGTAAATATTATTGTTTCTATTTCACAAGGGAGAAGATGGTGGCACAGAGAGCTTATACACCTTGCCAGGTTCTCATGTCTATGATATAGTTGTAGTAGCCTCTGAACTCAAGTAGCAGAAGCACAGACTTTTCCTCCTAAATCCACCACTCCATGATGGAGTACATGACAATCTCTACTTAAAATATTCTCAGGACAAATTTTGCTGATTTAGTAATCTGTTTCAGGGCTTTGTTGTAGATAATTGATGAGACCAAGGACATTCAGTTCAGTTCAGTCACTCAGTCGTGTCCAACTCTTTGCAACCCCATGAGTCACAGCATGACAGGCCTCCCTGTCCATCACCATCTCCTGGAATTCACTCAAACTCATGTCCATCAAGTCCATTATGCCATCCAGCCATCTCATCCTCTGTCTTCCCCTCTTCCTTCTGCCCCTAATCCCTCCCAGCATCAAAGTCTTTTGCAATGAGTCAACTCTTCACATGAGGAGGCCAAAGGACTGGAGTTTCAGCTTTAGCTTCCTTCCTTCCAAAGAACACCCAGGGCTGATCTCCTTCAGAATGGACTGGTTGGATCTCCTTGCAGTCCAAGGGACTCTCAAGAGTCTTCTGCAACACCACAATTCAAAAGCATCAGGCAGAGGAACCGGAGATCAAATTGCCAACATCCGCTGTACCAACGAAAAAGCAAAAGAGTTCCAAAAAAACATCTATTTCTGCTTTATTGACTATGCCAAAGCCTTTGACTATTGGATTACAATAAACTCTCAAAAATTCTTCAAGAGATTGGAATGCCAGACCACCTGACCTGCCTCTTGAGAAACCTGTATAAAGGTCAGGAAGCAACAGTTAAAACTGGACATGGAATAAGAGATGGGTTCCAAATAGGAAAAGGAGTACCTCAAGGCTGTATATTGTCACCCTGCTTATTTAACTTATATGCAGAGTACATCATGAGAAACGTTGGATTGGAAGAAACACAAGCTGGAATCAAGATTGCTTGGAGAAATATCAATAAACTCAGATATGCAGATGACACCACCCTTATGGCAGAAAGTGAAGAGGAGCTAAAAAGCCTCTTGATGAAAGTGAAAGAGGAGAGTGAAAAAGTTGGCTTAAAGCTCAACATTCAGAAAACAAAGATCATAGCATCCGGTCCATTCACTTCATGGGAAATAGATGGGGAAACAGTGGAAATTGTGTCAGACTTTATTTTGGGGGGGGGGGCTCCAAAATCACTGCATATGGTGAAATTAAAAGACACTTACTCCTTGGAAGAAAAGTTATGACCAACCTAGATAGCATATTCAAAAGCAGAGACATTACTTTGCCAACAAAATTCCATCTAGTCAAGGCTATGATTTTTCCAGTGGTCATGTATGGATGTGAGAGTTGGACTGTGAAGAAAGGACACTCAAGATGTATTCTGTTCTGCAAACTTGGAAACTAGAGTATTCTGTAAACAGAGCTTTTATCACTGCCAGAAAAGTGGTTTATAGGTGAGACCTGGGGTACAATTCACTAGTGAATGACTTATTACCTTTCTAAGTGTTCAAAAGAAAAGGTGGAAATGAATACACTGGAGACAGTTTTTGCCTTGTTGGTGATTTGCTCACCTCTCTCAATTCTAATAAAATCAATGAAATTGAAATCTCAGTAAACAGTACATCTGGATGTCCCTGAAAGGAACTTAAGCCCATATTGTGTTAGCTTTGTGTTTTGGACAATTTTAGAGGAAGGTTGGGCTTCCCAGATGGTTCAGTGGCAAAGAACTGCCTGCTAATAAAGGAGACGTAGGTTCCATCTCTAGGTCAGGAATACCCCCTCGAGGAGGAAGTGGCAACCCACTCCAGTATTCTTGCCTGAAAAATCCCATGGACAGGAGTCTGATGGGCTACAGTCCATGGGGTCACAAAGAGTTAGATGCAACTGAGCACAGCTAGGTAGAAGAAGGTTGTGTTGCTATTGACTTTGGTCAGAGGAGATACCTCTTAGAGGGTGAATATATTTTTTTTTTAATTTGCTGCTTTAGAGATCTCAAAGTTGCTGTCTTATAAACAGTAGATATGACAACTTTAGCTTCTGCTTTTAACCAACTAAATTGATAGTTCTGGTAAGGCCAAAAATTCAAAACTCATGTCAAGCAAATTAGCAACTTAGCCTTGTTTACGTCACTTAGGCAATTGCAACATATATATCATTATTACATATTCATAAAAATAGACATACACAATTCTAAATGAACCTAAATATCTGTGAAAGTCCTCCTTTATCATTTTATTATTTCATAGAATACAGCAAATTTAATGTTGAAATCTAGAATTCTTTTAAACGAGACTCGATTATTTTAAAAGAGGAAAACTTGGAATAAACTTGCAAGAACTTAACAAGGTAGTTAAAAATAAGAAAATGATACCCATTTTCAATTGCTTCTCTTGAATGTTCATTAAGGAAAATGTCAGTTAAGTGGATTGCTGTGATAGTAGGTGTCATGCACATAAAAGATGAACGGAAATAATTTAGCAGAATTGACCAAAAAGTGATCAAGCTTAAAAGAAATCCTCTCAAATATTTGTTTTACATAGTTTTGTGAGCTGTTGAACTTTTGAATAGCTTTAATGAATCCTGTAGGGTTTTGCACTCACTCATGTTATGGCTGGGCATAAAAGTGTCAGTCTTTTTCTAAAAGTTAATGACTCAGAATTCTTTTCAGATTTATCTGGATATCAAACACTTTTTTCTAAGTGCTAAGTTTTGTTGGATTGTCTCCTTTGCAACCTCTTTTGAGTGAGAAAGGCAATTAACAAGTATCATATAACCTTAAACTTTGGAGGCACCAAACGTAAGGTAGCAAAGGTGAAGAATTATGTTGTTTTACATGCATGTGGTCGAATTAAGCCAGGAGACACTTCGATTTTGCTTCTTCATCAAAAATGCACTTGTGCCATGCCTCCCTCTCACAATTATTACATATTTCAAGTAAGCATTCAATATCTGACAGGTTTAATTGTAGGTATTGAGGTAATACCTCATGGAAAATAAGAAATAAAATTATCTGCTTTCTTGAGCATATATTCTAGGGGAAAAGAAATTAATGTATAAAAAGTCATAAAGACAAAGGATACAAAATATAACTTTACCACACATGGTGATCAAGGAACAAGTCTCTAAGAAAATGATATGAGTACCAAGTATTAACTATGATTAGAGACAAAAAATCTTTGAATATTGCAAATATATTTATAGACAAAAATACAATTACTCTATTATTTATTTGAGAAATGCTGACAGAAATAGAGGATTCACTTAGGATTCAATCTTAAGCACACTCCACTAGAATAGAATAGACTGAGAGGACACTAGGTGAGAGCTCACACCTAGACCCTGGAAAATTTTAAAGCCATCCCAAAAGTTGGCTCAAGGTCTTGTTGGAATAATGTTGTTATCTATCTTCCAAAACATCTCAGAGAGGTTGCAAACTAAAACAGACTCTTTCCACCATACCAGCAAGATCAGTTACTTCAAGAGAAACAGAGAAAAGCCTTGCTCCACACAGGGGCCTGATGGTTGGTGGTGCCAGCCTGGGAGCGGTTTACATGGAAGGGACTATACGCATGTACACTAGCAGAAATGTCTGCCTTGGGTGTTAAGGAGAGCAGTGAAGCCTGCCTGCCTTTACTTCTCCTCATTGCTTTATAAAATCTGATCAACACCTATGGTATCTACCAAGCAGAAAATTTTTGAGCCTCATAGCTCATTTCCGCATTTTAAACGTATTCAATGTGAAAAAGAAATCTCTATCACACATCAGCATCTGATTTTTTTCCCTCTAAAGCCCTCCATTCCTGCTGTATATGTTATAAACTCAGCAAAGCGTCTTCTGTGACAGCAACAGATAATGGCAACATCTTGGTTGGATTAATCAGTACCTTTCCGTTGCTCATGGTCAAGCGGCTTTGTTGATGGATATATTGTAATTGTCTACTTTTCTCCCTCATCACTGGGCTGGGCTCCCCGACAAATGAATGTCTGTCCATCTGTATTCCCAGTGGCCAGCATAACATCATAGACAGTAAATATTTGATGAATGGACAAATAAAAGAGGAAGCATCATAACAGTTATCCTACTGAATGTAAGATGGTAGCAGTGGGAAAAGGAGATGCTTTTAGTCCTTGATCTAAACATAACTGCAGGTGCTACAAGAAGATCAGTCCAAGAATCTGATTTATCAGACAAGTCCAAGCAAGAGAACCATTTTTTTTAATCTTCTCATCTTCAGACAGGCTGAAGATAGCTGGCAAACACAAAAACAGGATGGATATCCCATAGGCATCACAGTTGTGCTGTTTCAAACCAGTATCCAGCCATCAGCAGGCCACCTTGTCCAAACTTGTCCAACCTTGTCCATTTCAGGAACACCTGCAGGGCTCCTTAAGCAGTCTATCCAGACTTTTGTTTCCATATGCCCAAAGAAGTGTCTTAATGAGGACAATTTGGCCCAGATACAAAGTATAATGTGGTCTCTGAATTTAAAATACTTTCCCTTTTAATGCCAATCAAGAGATTTAGTACATTTGTTCCTTTTCTCATAAAATATGAAGTTAGTGTTGCACTTTCATTTTAAAAACTCCTTTTTTAATATTTTAGCTATCATGTTTTCATTTTGGCATGTGAATTACCATTTTAAATGAATAATTCTAGAATAACCCAATTTTCAGCGACTCAGTTTTTTGTAATATGAATCTTATATTACTTATTTTATGAGTTTAACTTTTTTATTGTTATTCATAAGCTTGATGAAAGTAAAAGAGGAGAGTGAAAAAGTTGGCTCAAAGCTAACATTCAGAAAATGAAGATCATGGCATCCGGTCCCATCACTTCATGGGAAATAGATGGGGAAACAGTGGAAACAGTGTCAGACTTTATTTTGGGGGGTTCCAAAATCACTGCAGATGGTGGCTGCAGCCATGAAATTAAAAAATGCTTACTCCTTGGAAGAAAAGTTATGACCAACCTAGATAGTATATTCAAAAGCAGAGACATTACTTTGCTGACTAGTTAAGGCTATGGTTTTTCCAGTGGTCGTGTATGGATGTCAGAGTTGGACTGTGAAGAAGGCTGAGCACTGAAGAATTGATGGTTTTGAACTATGGTGTTGGAGAAGACTCTTGAGAGTCCCTTGGACTGCAAGGAGATCCAACCAGTCCATTCTGAAGGAGATCAACCCTGGGATTTCTTTGGAAGGAATGATGCTGAAGCTGAAACTCCAGTACTTTGGCCACCTCAGAAGAATTGACTCATTGGAAAAGACTCTAATGCTGAGAGGGATTGGGGGCAAGAGGAGAAGGGGACGACAGAGGATGAGATGGCTGGATGGCATCACTGACTCGATGGGCGTGAGTTGAGTGAACTCCGGGAGTTGGTGATGGACAGGGAGGCCTGGTGTGCTGCGATTCATGGGGTCGCAAAGAGTCAGACATGACTGAGCAACTGAACTGAACTGAAACTATTATCACTGCATTCTTTACTCCTGCTTTACAGTGGAGAGTCTTATTTTGTTCCCATGTGTGTGTTTGCATGCTCAGTCACTCTGGTGCCTGACTCTGCAGCCCTATGACCTGTCGCCCACCAGGCTGCTCCGCCCATGGAATTTTCCAGGCAAGAATACTTACAATTTCTACTAAAGGCCACACTTTCGATGCCACTGCCATGGGGATCCTGTTGAGAACAGAGCTGTCTCTTCATGGGTTTTGTCAAACTTTTTTCTACCTCCAGTGTCAATATCAGTGTCAAGAGATTGTCTTTCTCCTTGCTTTCTTTAGTTCTTGTATTTTGGCCCCTGATCTCTTCCTAGAATACTAATTAATAACAGAAATATCTACTTTTTCAGAGAAGCCCATTAATCACCTACTTGAGTATGTTCTTATCTAATGACCCCTAAGAGAGATCAGTTTATTTCACAGAAAATAAGCCAACAGCAGTATCTTCTAGAATTTCCATATATATATATATACACACAGAAATTATATATATATATATATATATATATATACACATACATACATACATACTGTTGTTGTTGTTTAGTCCCAAAGTCATGTCTGATTCTTTTGTGACCCCCATGGACTGTAGCCATCCAGGCTCCTCTGTCCATGGTATTTTCTAGGCAAGAATATTGGAGTGGGTTGCTTATTCCTTCTCCAGGGAATCTTCCTGACCCAGGGATCAAACTTGGCTCCCCTGCATTGGTATTGGCAGGAGGATTTTTCACCACTGAGCCACCTGGGAAGCCCTATATATATTTAGTGTATAATATATAAAGAAAATATGAGTAGTTTAATGCTGTTTGAGATTGGTGAGACCAGTTTCTTTTTTGTATGTGATTTCCCTGTCTTTTGTATATGTCTTCATATGATCGCTGCATTATTCTCTCTGCTCTGCATCTCTTAAGAGTTTCCTAACACCTTGTAGAGTTCTAGCTCAGGCTTGTGGATTCCAGTCTGCCCATTATCTTTCCCATATCACAGCCATCATCACTTCCTAGTGATGTTCAATCTCCAGCATCAGAAAAAAGCCCTACATGGCTTAGCTGAGATCCCACTATCTCTTAGTGCCCAATGCTTATAACTGAACCTAGTTATAAGGTTTCCCATATTCTGCTCTGCACTATTTATTTAGCAGATGCTCTGTACAGCTGCCTTGACAACTGCACAATCTAAACACTGGGTCATGAAGAACAAAAGTTGCTAATCTGTTGGGAGCCAGTGTGAGGAATCCCACCCGTGACAAGGTCATGCGGCAGAGAACTCAATGGGCAAGGATGATTCGGGTCTCAGGGTTTCCCCCTGATATTTCCTGAGCATGTACCCCAAAAATAAGAACTGGCTGCTTTTCCACTCTTCTGACATTCTCTGGAAAAAGTCGACTCAGGGCTTTAGTCTTTTGCATTTGAAAGGAGTGTTTCAGCTCAACCCTCTCTGATAACACTCTAACTTAAGTGCTCTAACTTGTCTAACAGGTTCCCCAGACCTTTTACAGCTTGTGAATTGCTTACAGCCCACAACTTCGAGGGGCACAAAGCTTAAGTATCTTAAAGTTACAGAGCCTTTTCAAAAACATATTGGTGACAGGATTTCACTGTTGACTCAATGATTGCTGCCAGACCTCCTTATTCTTTATCTTTTAGGCACCTGGGAGGATGTTAATCAATGTAAACGGGATATGGAAAAAGATATATAGTAGTTTTGATGTTAGCAACACTAGACTTTTGAGTTAATTACTTTTCTTTTGTTATAAATCACTGTACTCCTTTTACTTTACAAATTGCTGTATCTTTGCTATGTAAGAATGTAACTTTATTTAGTGCTTTCTGAGAATGGCACCAGACTGGAAAGAACAACACTTTTAACACAAATAGGTTAACAAACCCTTATCAAAAAAGAGCCATAAAATGTTAATTGGCCTTTTGGCCAGAAGATGATGTAAATCACCTAAGACTTGTGTATACAACTAGGTATGCAGAGAGAAAAGCCTGATTTTGATAAGAGTCTGGGCTGCTGACACTGCATAACTTTATATTACCCATTGATCTCTGTGTATCAAAAAAAAAAAAAAAAAGAAGAAGGTATAAAAGGCCTTGAAGGATAATAGGGGCCAGAGCCAGTTTCTGGACTGGTTTCCCCCATGTCTTCTCTCTAATTTCTGGCTGAATTCCCATCTAGGGTGTGGAGGCTCGCCATGTCTACTTGTCCTGGCTTCTAAGATCCACGCAAGGGGGAGTCCAAGGTGGGGCACCCCCTGATATCCAAGAGGACGCCGGTGGCCTAACATAGATGGCGCAAGCTCCTTGTCTGGAACTTTACTGGCTTTCCATGTAAACCAAGTTATTCAGCCTCTTTTCTCCCTAAATTTTCCTACTATACTATTATTTCCTAATCTTATATTTCTAAATAAATAAATTTTTTCTCACCAACGCCATCATTTGCTTCGAATTCCCTGGATCCACCAGGGCTGGACCCTGACACTAATCTTTTTGACAAAATGTAGCCTTGATCGATTAATTGGTCATAATGAACCCTCATCTCTGTGAACATTCCTGACCATCTCCAGATCATCAATTATCATATGCTATTCTTTGGAATAAATGTGTACTAATTGTCGTTACTAAAGAGAATAATGTTGCTCATTCTTTTGTATCAAGGACATATGACAAATTCCATTTCTAACATTTTGTCAGCTTTGTAACATTGACTGATCTAGAAAGAACTACTCTCATGACCTTTCTGATTATTGAGCTGGATGGATTACCATGCAAGCAAAATTACACAGCCAGAAATCTAATCAGGAAAACACTTTGCCAGAATGAATAGGTGTTCCATCAAGTAATTTCCAAGCCTCTCTAATGTGGTTAAAAACAAATGAAAGACAGTGCTAAAATCTCATTAACATGATCAAATGACTCTTAGCTGCTGCCCATAAGTAAAGCAGCAGTTAGCTCACACTTCTCTACTTAAATTTGTTCACATTTACTATGAAAATAATGGTCAAAAGTTTGCTTCTTTACATTAAGTGGGTCATTTTCATGAATGTCCTTGGTCTAGGGAGTCACAGAGCCTTGGGATTGCTAGCGGCAAAAAAGCTTGGTAATGGCAAAAGTGTCAAACATCTTGACAGCTACAACCTGAGGAATCGACTGTGAATGTTCATATTTTCAGGTCTAATGCACCGAACTCTTCAGTTCAATTACCTAAATGCACATTAAGGGTTAGCAATTTTCCTGGATTGTAATTTTATATTGACAGATCTTAGTTCTTGTCTCAGCTCAGCAACTTGACATCTCTGAAATGTAGTGGGTTATTTCATCTCTTCAAGCCCCAATTTTCTTCTCTTTAAAAGAAAGTTAACAACTTGAATATCTTCTACATTATTTATCATGGAAATCTATAATGATAATAGACTTTAAAAGGATTTGGCAGACATTTAAAGTTGTAAAGGATTTTATCATTCTTAAAAGAGTTCTACAGAGGTTCTGAGGGATACAAATGGAAAAACAGCAGAAGAATGTAAGGATCAAAATGGTTGTTTCTGTTATTTACCTGGGAAACTTAATAAGACTCAGGAACAAACTTCATAATAAAATAAAACTTTATAATAAAATAAACTTAACAATAAATAAAGTGACAGGCTTTATTTTCTTGAGTTCCAAAATCACTGCAGATGGTGACTGCAGCCATGAAATTAAAAGACGCTTGCTCCTTGGAAGAAAAGCTATGACAAACTTAGACAGCATGTTAAAAAGCAGAGACATTACTTTACCAACAAAGGTCCATCTAGTCAAAGCTATGGTTTTTCCAGTAGTCATTCATGTATGGATGTGAGAGTTGGACCATAAAGAAGACTGAGTGCCAAAGAATTGATGCTTTTTGAACTGTAGTGTTGGAGAAGACTCGAGAGTCCCTTGGACTGGAAGGAAATGAAATCAGTTAATCCTAAAGGAAATCAACCCTGAAAATTTATTGTAAGGACTGATACTAAAACTGAAACTCCAATATTTTGGCCACCTGATGCAAAGAGTTGACTCATTAGAAAAAAACCCTGATGCTGGGAAAGATTGAAGGCAGGAGGAGAAGGGGATGATACAGGATAAAATGGTTGGATGGCATCATGAATTCAATGGACATGAGTTTGAGCCAACTCTAGAAGATACTGAAGGACAGGAAAGCCTGGCATGTTTCAGTCCATGGGGTCCCCAACAGTTGGACATGACTGAGTGACTAAACAACAACAACAGGAACAAAATGGACATCTTCCAATGATTTGAAATTATCTACACACACATACACAGAGCAGGGTCAAGACTGTGCTGCAAGCAAGTCCAAGCAGGCCTACTCTATGGATCACTGGAAAATGACTTCAGGCTAAAAAACAAGGAGGTATCAAAAAATAGACCAGAAGTAAACTATAATACATTTGTATCATGACCGTTTTTTCTCCAGATTTTACAATCAACTACATATGAATGATATTAAAAAGCAGAGACATTCCTTTGCCAACAAAGGTCCGTCTAGTCAAGGCTCTGGTTTTTCCAATGGTCATGTATGGATGTGAGAGTTGGACTGTGAAGAAAGCTGAGCACTGAAGAATCAATGCTTTTGAACTGTGGTGTTGGAGAAGACTCTTGAGAGTCCCTTGGACTGCAAGGAGATCCAACCAGTCCATTCAAAAGGAGATCAGTCCTGGGTGTTCATTGGAAGGACTGATGCTAAAGCTGAAACTCCAATACTTTTCGTCACCTCATGGGAAGAGTTGACTCACTGGAAAAGACTCTGATGCTGGGAGGGATTGGGGGCAGGAGGAGAAGGGGACAACAGGATAAGATGGCTGGATGACATCACCGACTCGTTGCATATGAGTTTGAGTAAACCCTAGGAGTTGGTGGTGTACAGGGAGGCCTGGCATGCTGCGATTCATGGGGTGGCAACGAGTCAGACACGACTGAGTGACTGAACTGAACTGAACTGAAATATGAGTGGTAAACAAGAGGTCAAGATATAAGTTTTCTTCTCAGCATTTTCAAAATGATGGAATTTTCTATTTTTTTTTAAACCAAGTTACAAATGCAAGGAGAAAGAATAAAATGTCTTAAGTCCTGGTTAAGACTGCAGGACTTTTTTTTAAAAATTAAATATAGCTGACATACTTCATATACTTTGGATGCTAACCTCCATTGAATATATTATTTGCAAATATCTGTTCCATTCTGTAGGTTGTCTTTCTGTTTTGCTGTTCTTTTACCGTGCAAACATTTTTAGTTTGATGTAGTCCCGTTTGTTTATTTGTATTTTTGTTTCCCTTGCTTGAGCAGACAGATTCAAAAAGATATTGCTAAGATCAACCTGTGTTTCAATATTTACTTGATCTGATAAAAGTATTGCTGTTCCAGAGTTCTTCTGGTTTCCTCTTTCATGGGTTTATTTTTCCATCCCTTCACTTTCAAACTGTGTTTATCTTTGGATCTAATGTGAGTCTCTTACAGGCAGCAGAGATGGATCTTGTTTTTAACTGTTCAGCCAAACTACATCCTTTGATTAGAATGTCTAATTCATTTACATTTAAAGTATTTACTGCCTGTTTGCTAACTGTTCTCTGGTTGCTTTTGTAGTTCTAATTTTTGTCCTTTTTCTTCTTTGGTTTCTTCCCTTGTGACTTGATGTATATGTTTAGTTTTATGTTTGAATGTTTTTCTCATTTTTGGGTGTGTATCTGTTATAATTTTCTGTGTCATAGTTATCATAAGGTTCATATATGTAACTAATATACTATATGTATATATTGTTGATAATATCTTAAATTTGAATGTGTTCCAACAATCTTGCATTTTATATCCCCAATAATGCTTTATATTTTAGACATCATACTTTACATTCTTTTGTTTTTTTATCCCCAGTTTATTGTAGACATAGGTGATTTTATACTTTTATATTTTAACCTTGTGCTAGCTTTATTTGTGGTTGATCCATGACATTTATTTGTGTTTGTCTTTACCAGTGAGATTTTCTCTTTCAAAAAATTTTATTTGTAGCTGTGACCTTTTCTTTTGGCTTAGAGAAGTCCCTTTAACATTTTTTATAAGACTGGCTTGGTGGTAATAAACTCTTTTTTAAGACTTTGATTGGGCTTCCCAGGTGGTAAAGAATCTACCTGCCAATGCAGGAGACACAGGAAATGCCAGTTTGATCCCTGGGTCAGGAAGAGCCCCTGGAGGAGGAAATGATGGCCTGCTCCAGTATTCATGCCTGGAATATTTCAGGGACAGATTCTGGTGGGTTACAGTCAATGGGGTCACAAAGAGTTAGACACAACTGAGAAATTGAGCATGCATACAAGACTGATGATTTTAATAACACAAGAAGTGATGGGTTATGTCAGTGAAAAGATAAAGATAACTAGCTATTTCATTTTATAGAAGTTAATTTAGTTTCTTTGAGAAACAATAAATTTGAGTGAAATTACAAATACAAAATCTAAAGTGGGCAATTTAAAATTGTGCCCATAATTCTTTCTCTCTAGGAATCAAATTTGATCCATCAGTAATTAAGATTCTGAAAAATATTTTAATCTTAGACTCAAAGTAACAGCAATAAAAATGAATACAAAAAAATAAAGAAAAGAAACAAAAAAACAATGAATAGAAGGAAAGAAAGAAGCTGGGAAGGCAAGTTCCCTCCAGTCTAATGGTTAGGACTCTGCACTTTCATTGCCAAGGGCCAGAGTTAGGTCCCTGGTCAGAGAACTAAAATCCCACAAGCTATGTGTGGTACAGCTAACAAAAAAAGAATTAAAAAGAAAAAGAAAGAGTGATTAGGGAGGGAAGGAGAAAGAAAGAAGAATGAGTTAAAGAAGTCAGTTCATCTGGGGAACCAATAGGCATTTTTAAAATATAAGCATCTCAGAGATTAAGAGGAGCAAAAGTGGAAAAAAAAAAAAGATAATGAAGTATATTCAAAACTTATTACTATTTGAGATGAAGCCAAAAAAAATGGAAGCTAATTCAACTGTCGCTACCATTTCTGGGAGTCAAAGTGATTAAATGGAAGAAAACAGTTGAGAGTTTAAAAATCAAATGGAGTTCTTTCCCCTTGCAGTAAACAAGAACCAGGAGGATATTGAGAGTTTGCCTCCTAAATTTATAACTAAGGAGTTAACAGGAACAACTGTGGAGTCTGGAACAGCAATGTTTTATTTTTACATAAAACTTTGACAAATTTGAAAGGAAAGATTAGATAAAATATATCCAGCTTTATTAGATGACATTCAAGTGATGATTATTTCTGCTGCTGTGGATAAGGCAATTCATGACACCATCCCCAATGTATATATTGAATCAAGTCTCTAAGTGAAGCTCAGAAAAGATAAGCCACAAGGAAGAAAGTCTAGGAGAGGAATAGGAATAAATGAGAGGCTTCCTGAGTGGAGTTATACGGCTTTATTATTATTATTATTTAGGAGGTAGAGGGAGCCCAAATTTTTGAACAGATGAACTCTCATTTACTTCATTTTTTGTGTTTTAGAGGTTATGCGTAAATCTAAATATACAGAAGCACATAATCAAAACAAGTAGCTTGGCCTTAAAGCAGGCAAATAAATAAAATGTAAAATGAAGACACACTGGCTGATCCAATCAGCAGTGATAACATTACATAAAGGAGAAAAGCAAAAGGGCCAGCATAAGAAGGAGGCTAAAATGTTACAAACTGAGGAAAGTTGTCTGAATAAAAATTGAGGAGGATAGAGAAAAGTGGGAAATGAGGGATATATGCCATAACTTCAGAAAAATATACAGACCAAAGCAACTGTTATTGATGACACAATGTGATATTAGTTACTGAATGGAAATATATTGGTGTTCTTGAAAACATAAAACTTCAAAATCTTGAAGTAGCTTAAATGAAAAAAAATACTACAGCTTATTATATTATAAAAGCAAATATAGGGACAATAAACAGGGATTTGTAGTCCACACAATTTCCAAGTATATGACAATGACAGTCAAAGACTGATTCATAGACCATATGGAAATACCTATCTTATAATAATATATACTACTAATAATAGAGTTTAATCACACAGAGGTTGTAGGCAAAGAATGTGGTGAATGTACAGCTAAGATATGAACTTAAAAAGTTTTCTATTTTAAATATATATTAATTTAATGGGATGGAATTTTTAGAGCCTTCATCAAATTCAGAATTAAAATGGATTGCCAGACACACAAGGCTCAAATATCTAAAATAGTACTTCTAATCCAGTAGTAATTTATATGTTCAGATAAATCAATTCTAATATAGCATCCCTAAAAACACAATGTATAATAGAAAATCTTTCTCTTGAAATGCATGCTTCAGCTGATCCTCTATGAAAGGCAAACAATCCAAGGGTTCAAATTATAACTGGATCCCGCTTTTGGTTTTGAGGCCTCTGCTGATCCTAAAGCTTGACTCTTTAGTAAAGACACGAGCACAATAGGTGATGGGCACTACTGTGAGTGTGTCACTAAACTCAGGACAGTTAAGATGCAGGTGGGATAGCCTGTGCAAACTAATGAAAAGATACTAAATCGTAGGCCAATAGAATAGTGGGCAGATCAAAGGCAATGATAAAAATCAGAAATTTTCAATATAGTGCCACCCTTTGGGGGTAAAATGGAGGAGAAGAAGGAGTTAAAGAAGAAAGAGGAAACAGGAAAGGAAGAATAAGAATGATGTGTGAAGACTTCTAAACTAAGGCTTCTTACTCATATGAGTTTGGGTCTAGAATTCATGCCTTTTCATTATCCCTTTCCCCCAAAATAAGCAGAAAACTTAGGGGGATTTCAATAAAATACAGTATGTGTGGATGGGTTCTAACAAAGAGGTGTTGCAAAAGGAGATCAGAGGGCAGACACACTGAAATCAAAATCACAGAAAGCTAACCAAACTGATCACACAGACCACAGCCTTGTCTAACTCAATGAAACTAACCCATGCCATGTGGGGCCACCCAAGACAAACAGGTCATGGTGGAGAGGGCTGAAAGAATGTGGTCTACTGGAGAAGGGAATGGCAAACCACTTCAGTATTCTTGCCTTGAGAACCCCATGAACAGTAAGAAAAGGCAAAATGATAGGATACTGAAGGAGGAACTCCCCAGGTCAGTAGGTGCCCAATATGCTACTGGAGATCAGTGGAGAAATAACTCCAAAAAGAATGAAGGGATGGAGCCAAAGCAAAAACAATACCCACTTGTGGATGTGACTGGTGATAGAAGGAAGGTCTGTGCTATAAAAGCAATATTGCATAGGAACCTGGAATGTCAGGTCCATGAATCAAGGCAAATTGGAAGTGGTCAAACAGGATATGGCAAGAGTGAACGTCAACATTCTAGGAATCAGCAAACTAAAATGGACTGGAATGGGTGAATTTAATTCAGATGACCATTAAATCTACTACTGTGGGCAGGAATCCCTTAAAAGAAATGGAGAAGCCATCATGGTCAACAAAAGAGTCCGAAATGCAGTACTGGGTGCAATCTGAAAAATGACAGAATGATCTCTGTTCATTTCCAAGGCAAACCATTCAATATGACGGTAATCCAAGACTATGCCCCAACCAGAAATGCTGAAGCTGAAGTTGAACGGATCTATGAAGACCTACAGGACCTTTTAGAACTAACACCTAAAAAGATTTCCTTTTCATTATAGGGGACTGGAATGCAAAAGTAGGAAGTCAAGAAACACCTGGAGTAACAGACAAATTTGGCCTTGGAGTACGGAATGAAGTAGGTCAAAGGCTAATAGAGTTTTGCCAAGAGAACACATTTGTCATAGCAAACATTCTCTTCCAGCAACACAAGAGAAGACTCTACATGTGGACATTACCAGATGGTCAACACTGAAATAAGATTGATTATGTTCTTTCCACCCAAAGATGGAGAAGCTCTATACAGTCAACCAAAACAAGACTGGGAGCTGACTGTGGCTCAGATCATGAGCTCCTTATTGCCAAATTGAGACTTAAATTGAAGAAAGTAGGGAAAACCAGTAGACCATTCAGGTATGACCTAAATCAAATCCCTTATGATTATACAGTGGAAGTAAGAAATAGATTTAAGGGACTAGATCTGATAGACAGAGTGCCTGATGAACTATGGATGGAGGTTCGTGACATTGTACAGGAGGCAGGGATCAAGACAATCCCCATGGAAAAGAAATGCAGAAAAGCAAAATGGCTGTCTGAGGAGGCCTTACAAATAGCTGTGAAAAGAAGAGAGGTGAAAAGCAAAGGAGAAGAGGAAAAATATAAGCATCTGAATGCTGAGTTCCAAAGAATACCAAGGAGAGATAAGAGAGCCTTCCTCAATGATCAATGCAAAGAAATAGAGGAAAATAACAGAATGAGAAAGACTAGAGATCTCTTCAAGAAAATTAGAGATACCAAGGGAACATTTCATGCAAAGATGGGCTCGATAAAGGACAGAAATGGTATGGACATAAATGGACCTAACAAAAGCAGAAGATATTAAAAAGAGGTGGCAAGAATACAAGAAGAATTGTACAAAAAAAGATTTCCACAACCCAGATAATAACAACCATATGATCAGTCACCTACAGCCAGACATCCTGGAATGTGAAGTCAAGTGGGCCTTAGAAAGCATCACTATGAACAAAGCTAGTGGAGGTGTTGGCATTCCAGTTGAGCTATTTCAAATCCTGAAAGATGATGCTGTGAAAGTGCTGCACTCAATATGCCAGCAAATTTGGAAAACTCAGCAGGGGCCACAGGACTGGAAAAGGTCAGTTTTCATTCTACTTCCAAAGAAAGGCAATGCCAAAGAATGCTCAAACTACTGCACAATTACACTTATCTCACACACTAGTAAAAAATGCTCAAAATTATCCAAGCCAGGCTTCAGCAATACGTGATCTGTGAATTTTCTGATGTTCAAGCTGGTTTTATAAAAGGCAGAGAAAACAGATCAAATTGCCAAAATCCGCTGAATCATGGGAAAAGCAAGAGCATTCCAGAAAAACATCTATTTCTGCTTTATTGACTATGTCAAAGCCTTTGACTATGTGGAACACAATAAACTGTGGGAAATTCTGAAAGAGATGGGAATACCAGACCACCTAACCTGCCTCTTGAGAAATCTGTATGCAGGTCAGGAAGCAACAGTTATAACTGGACATGGAACAACAGACTGGTTCCAAATGGGAAAAGGAGTACATCAAGGTATATTGTTGCCCTGCTTATTTAACTTATATGCAGAGTACATAATGAGAAACACTGGGCTGGAAGAAGCACAAGCTGGAATCAAGATTTTTGGGAGAAATACCAATAACCTCAGATATGAAGAAGACACCACCCTTATGGCAGGAAGTGAAGAGGAACTAAAGAGCCTTTTGTGAAAGTGAAACAGGAGAGTGAAAAAGTTGGCTTAAAGCTCAACATTCAGAAAACAAAGATCATTTCATCTGGTCCCGTCACTTCATGGGAAATAGATGGAGAAACAGTGGAAACAGTGTCAGACTTTATTTTTGGGGGCTCCAAAATCACTGTAGATGGGGTTGCAGCCATGAAATTAAAAGATGCTTACCGCTTGGAAGGAAAGTTATGACCAACCTAGATAGCATATTCAAAAGCAGAGACATTACTTTGCCAACAAAGGCCCGTCTGTTTAAGGCTATGGTTTTCCCAGTGGTCATGTATTTATGTCAGAGTTGGATTGTGAAGAAAGCTGAGTGCTGATGAATTGATGCTTTTGAACTATGGTGCTGGAGAAGATTCTTGAGAGTCCCTTGGACTGAAAGGAGATCCAACCAGTCCATTCTAAAGGAGATCAGTCCTGGGTGTTCTTTGGAAGAAATGATGCTAAAGCTGAAACTCCAATACTTTGGCCACCTCATGCAAAAATTTGACTCATTGCAAAAGACTCTGATGCTGGGAGGGATTTGGGGCAGGAGGAGAAATGGACTACAGAGGATGAGATGGCTGGATGGCATCACCGACTCGATGGACGTGAGTTTGGGTGAACTCTAGGAGTTGGTGATGGACAGGGGGGTATGGTGTGCTGTGATTCATGGGATCACAAAGAGTCAGACATGACTGAGCGACTGAACTGAACTGAACTGAACTGAAGATTGTTTTAAATGCTATTCTATGAGAAAGGAGTGCTATGGGTAATAGAGTGTTTACCTAGAGTCTGTAAACACATACAATAATTAAATGTCTCTGGTTGACTTTTTTTCCAATGTAGTTTAATATCAGAAGTTGGAATTTTAAAAAGTTAGAATTCTAGAAAGTTATTAAAGACCTCTTGTCTGGTATCTTGGCTAAATTGATCCAAGTCATTTTATCACTTCTCTTAATGCTTTTTCTGAATGCCTTTTAGTACTGGATACATTAAGCCTTTGTATAGTAACTGACTATCAAAAACAATAATGGGAATCTGGATATTGTATATCTTCGGTTTGAGAAATGTAATTTTCTTGCAATGGCTATTGCAGGAGTTAGCAATTCATTCCCCAATCTCCCTGCAAGTTTTTTTTGTTTGTGTTTGTTTTTAATGAAAATGTGTCTAATTTAACACTTGCTCTCTTTTAAAAACAGAGTAACTTTGTGTTCAGTTGCTTAGTCTTGTCAGACTCTTGGCCATCCCATGAACTGTGCTCTACTGGGCTCCTCTGTCCTGGGATTTTCCAGGAAAGAATACTGGAGTGGGTTGTCATTTCCTTCACCAGGGAAGAGTTACTCTAATGATCAATAAAATTTCTGGACTAGAGAATATCACTGATGCTGAAGCAGAAACTCCAGTACTTTGGTCACCTGATGTGAAGAACTGACTCAGGGAAAAGACCCTGATGCTGGGAAAGATTGAAAGCAGGAGAAGAAGGTGATGACAGAGGAAGACGTGTTTGGATGGCATCACCGACTTGATGGACCTGAGTTTGAGCAAGCTCCGGGAGTTTGTGATAGACAGGGAAGCCTGGCGTGCTGCAGTCCATGAGGGCAAAGAGTAGGATAGAACTGAGCAACTGAACTGAACTGAACTGAAAGGCTATCACACGTGAAAGAGAACAGTTTAAACCATGTTAGGAAAGCACTGGACTTTTTATTTTTCTCTGTTGGTTGTAATTATCATGTGCTTTCTCTCTCTTGTCCTATTGATATTGTATATTATATTAACTGATTTCAGATGTCAAACATACCTTGAAATCTTAGAATAAGCCTCACTTGATTATAGTCAGAAAGATTTAATACTGTTGGCTTTGAGAAGCAGAAAGAAGATTATTAGTCTAGAAATGTAGGTGTCCTCTAGAAGCTAGAAGAGGCAAGTGAGTTGATTGTTATTTGAACATACAATTAAAGGAATTTAGCCCTACTGGCATCTTGACTTTATCCAGTAATAAGCATGTCATAAACACAAAGCTGTAGATAACAGGCCACTAAATTAGTAGTAATTTGTTGCTGTGAGAATAAAAACCTAAAACACTATTCTTAACTGAAACATTTTTCAGGCAATGTCAGTGACACAAAATTATAATATCTGTAATGAGGGGAAATAAAATAATAAAAATGTGCCTAAATATACCTTTTTTCATGGCATATCAGCAAGTTCTCATTGGAGAGTTTATTGATAGCCTTAAAAAATATGACAGTGAACACAATATCATGTATACTTTCTCATTTTCTATGTGTACTCACTTGGCATTAAGCTTATATTCTTGGTATAGAAACAATAAAATTCAAGCATATCCTCAGCAATTTATAGAGTACAACAACATAGACATTTTAAACATAATTCAGAAAGGCCCTGATTAGGCATTTCTGTCACTTTTTTTAGCTTGTTACATGACAATATTATTAAAAATGTTTGGAAAAACAGTGTCAGAATTAAGGAATACATATCACCTTGTATTTCATTCCAATCCCAAAGAAAGGCAATGCCAAGCAATGCTCAAACTACTGTACAACTGCACTCATCTCACATGCTAATAAAGTAATGCTCAAAATTCTCCAAACGAAGCTTCAGCAATATGTGAACCGTGAACTCCCTGATGTTCAAGCTGGTTGTAGAAAAGGCAGAGGAACCAGAGATTAAATTGCCAACATCTGCTGGATCATGGAAAAAGCAAGAGTGTTCCAGAAAAACATCTATTTCTGCTTTATTGACTATGCCAAAGCATTTGACTGTCACAATAAACTGGAAAATTCTTCAAGAGATGGGAATACCAGACCACCTGACCTGCCTCTTGAGAAAACTGTATGCAGGTCAGGAAGCAACAGTTAGAACTGGACATGGAACAGACTGGTTCCAAACAGGAAAAGGAGTACCTCAAGGCTGTATATTGTCACCCTGCTTATTTAACTTATAGGCAGAGTACATCATGAGAAACGTTGGATTGGAAGAAACACAAGCTGGAATCAAGATTGCTTGGAGAAATATCAATAAACTCAGATATGCAGATGACACCACCCTTATGGCAGAAAGTGAAGAGGAACCAAAAAGCCTCTTGATGAAAGTGAAAGAGGAGAGTGAAAAAGTTGGCTTAAAGCTCAACATTCAGAAAACAAAGATCATAGCATCCGGTCCATTCACTTCATGGGAAATAGATGGGGAAACAGTGGAAATTTGTCAGATTTTATTTTTGGGGGGGCTCCAAAATCACTGCAGATGGTGACTGCAGCCATGAAATTAAAAGACACTTACTCCTTGGAAGAAAAGTTATGACCAACCTAGATAGTATATTCAAAAGCAGAGACATTACTTTGCTGACTAAGATCCGTCTAGTCAAGGCTATGGTTTTTCCTGTGGTCATGTATGGATGTGAGAGTTGGACTGTGAAGAAGGCTGAGTGCCAAAGAATTATTGCTTTTGAACTGTGGTGTTGAAGAAGACTCTTGAGAGTCCCTTGAACTGCAAGGAGATCCATCCAGTCCATTCTGAAGGAGATCCACCCTGGGAATTCTTTGGAAGGAATGATGTTAAAGCTGAAACTCCAGTACTTTGGCCACCTCATGAGCACAGCTGACTTCAACACTACCTTTATTCATTTGTATTTTATAAAGGAGATTGGTCCTAAGTGTTCTTTGGACGTAATGATGCTAAAGCTGAAACTCCAGTACTTTGGCCACCTCATGCGAAGAGTTGATTCATTGGAAAAGACTCTGATGCTGGGAGGGATTGGGGGCAGGAGGAGAAGGGGACGACAGAGGATGAGATGGCTGGATGACATCATGGACTCAATGGACGTGAGTCTGAGTGAACTCCGGGAGTTGGTGTTGGACAGGGAGGCCTGGCATGCTGCGATTCATGAGGTTGCAAAGAGTTGGACACAACTGAGTGGCTCAACTAGAACTAGAACTATCACCTTGTATATTTTCAGCTAATGTATTGTTACAAAAAATTTTACAGGATATGGATATATAATAATAGTGTGCTCACATTTTAAATCATTATTGAGCTCTTATTATGTGCCAGACTTTGAGAATACAAAGGTAACTAAGATAAGGCCCTAGCCATTAAATAAATCAGTCTGTTCTAGTAGGTGAGAAAAAAATAGATGAAGTGCAATTATGATAGTGTGTTTATAGCTCAGACACACACCAAAAACTGGAAATAATAAAGGAGTAGTGAAGGCAACAAGATGAAAAAGATAGGGATTGAAACAGGAAAAGTAGTCAAGTTATAAGACAAAGTTATGAATGACCTCATAACCTGTGTCCTGAGGCTTGGAGTTTACCCTGTAAGGCATGTTTCCCAAGGGTTAATAATTTATGTGCTATTTTTCAGAATATGTATTATTTTCACACATGGTCTAAGTAAGGCCTTTATTCTATGATCTCTGTAGAATATGCATAATGAATCACTTCTGCTTTATTCTAAGAAAAGAAAATATTCATGGGCTGATATATAACACCCATATAATATCTCACAGATATAAACACATACATGATTAAACATTGAGTGGGATTCATGTTCAGTGAAAGTTTTTCATATAATTTCACATGTATAAATCATAACGTGGATATTGTTATTACTTTGCTTCTTTTTGTCATTTTCAAGATTTTCAAATATATTTTAATAGCACGGTAATACACATATTGGAGAAGGAAATGGCAACCCACTCCAATATTCTTGCCTGGAAAATCCCATGCATAAAGAAGTCTGGTGAGGTACAGCCCATGGGGTTGCAAAAGTCAGACATGACTGAGTGACTAAACACAAATACAGTACACATATTTTTGCAATCTCTCTAAAGATATTTTATAAGTAAAGCTGGAAATATATATATATACACTGAAGCCACAGTTCTTTTTCTCCCCACTGACTGCGTTGCTTTGTACACCATCTGATGAAATAGTGATGAAGCTACAGAGGCTGAGAGTCGGGTAACTCAAACACTGGGTGGTGTAACAAAGATGGCAGGCAAAGGCTGTCCTGACATCACTGGAGGAAAGAGATAGAGCCACACAGACATGGAAGACTAGTAATCTGCCCAGATGTAAGAGGAAGCCAAACAAGTGTCCAAGTGTAAGGAACAGGCATACTCACAGTCAAGAGGAATGTTTCTTAGAAGTGAATCAGGGTTTTATAACACACAAATTCCTTCATTTCAGACCCTGAGAATGTCTGGAAAATTTCTCAGTGGAATTGATTGCAAAGGAAAGGAGCCCGCCTTTTATAATCATAGAAAGAATTTTCCACTGACCAGGTGAAAGTGGCCAATTGAAAGAAATGTGTGAATGGTAAGGGAGGAAACCAGAGGCAGAAGTGAAAGTGATGTCTGTGAAGAAGTGGTGGAAAGGAACTCCCAGGAGGTTCAGAGATAACGGCCAGACAAGATTTAACAAAATGGCATAAGTTCAGCATCACCAAAAATAGAGGGTGGTATCTGGGAAAAGGGAAATTAAGAATAAATAAGTTAAAGCTTGGGGCAAATTTATCAATAGATCTCACAGTAGAAAGCCCAGTATCTGGTTAAACCTTGTGGTTATGATCTGGATAAAAATCCTTGATATTCTACCTACAAGTTGTGGGTTGTAGTTCATTGTTGAATCTCGTAAAATCTCATGTGCTAAACTGTTTTTCTTTTGAGCTGTAAAGCAGTCATAGTAATAACAGAGATCTCAAATATATCTGTGCAGCGTCAATGGGTTATTATTATACACTAAAACACTTGCAGAATATCTGTGACATAGCAAATATTTGATAAATGTTAAGGATGATCAAAGCTGACCATTGCTAGAACAATGGTCATAATGACAGAGGGGAAAGTGTAAACTCTCAGAGTAAAAATTACACTCAATACATAGCGTTTTCTTGATCGCAGGTATTATTCTCAATTCTTCATGATTACTAATTCTCTTAATTTATACAATACCTCTGTAGTAGTTGCAGTTGTCTATTTTATGGATGACAAAACTAAGGTACAGGAGAGTCTCAGTAGCCGAAATTGGGTCTGTTAAGTGATGGAGGTCGATTTCACATTCAGGTGGCCTGTGGCCTGTTGACATTGTTCATACAATGTCCTTGGTAGTGAACAGCCCTCAGAATTCATGTTGAGTGGAAGCTTTAAAAATTTGGTGATTTATTACTGAATTTATAAATCACAAGATTTCATATTATTTTTTACTTGAAGAAACTTGAATAAAAAATTTCCAAAGGGATGAATTACTTTAGAAAGGTGGGCAAAGTTTCAAAAACCAAACAATTAAAGAAATTACAGAATTCAACAGGTTACTCACGACAAATCTCCCCACAATACCTACAGGATCCAGCCAATTATCTGATACTTATTAAGTGATTTATTATGCTAAAACACAGAAATTAATTTTATATTAAATTAAACCAAATGAAAATTAAATGGAAGCTGAGGCTTAAAAATTATTGTATAAGGAAACTAAATGAGGAAAGTTAATTTTATCAAGAATTCTATATTTATATATGCATTTCATACTTTATTCTCAAAAGAGAGAGTAGAACAGCAAAACTATAGCAGAGCTAATTTTAGCATCAGATTCTTCACAAAGGAAAATAAATGAATTGAGTCTCGAGAGAACATTTTCTCTCACTTTATATGAAGTGAATTTCAAGTCTTGGGGGAAAAAAATGTGTGGAAATCATGGGAAAGACTTCAATTCAAACATATACTGAGAAATCTAAAATTGCTACTTTTCCACATATCATTATTCTGAAAGTAATACTGGTCTGTTGTTCAAGTTGCTCAGTCATATCCGACTCTGCTAACCCATGGATGGCAGCACATCACGCTTCCCTGTCCTTCACTATCTTCCTGGGTTTGTCCAAATTCATGTCCTCTGAGTTGATGATGCCATCCAACCACCTCATCCTCTGTTGCCCTCTTCTGCTCTTGCCTTCAGTCTTTACCAGCATCAGGATCTTTTCCAATAAGCTGGCTCTTCACATCAGGTGGTCAAAGTATTGGAGCTTCAGCTTCAGCATCAGTTCTTCCAATGAATATTCAGGATTGATTTCCTATAGGATTGACTGGTTTGATCTCCTGGAAGTCCAAGGGATTCTCAAGAGTCTTCTCCAGAACCACAATTCAAAAGCATCAGTTCTTCAGCACTCAGTTTTTTTCATGGTCCAACTTTCACATCTGTACATGACCAGTGGAAAAACCGCGTACAACCTTTGTTACCAGAGTGATGATGTCTCAGCTTTTTATTTTATTTTTTTTTTGCTATTTCTTAATTATTTTTATTTTTTAGTTTGTTTTGCTTTACAATACTGTATTTGTTTTGCTATACATTGACATGAATCAGCCACGGGTGTTCATGAACTCCCAATCCCGACCCCCACCTCCCCCTTCCCACCCCACACCTTCTCTCTGGATTATCCCCATACATCAGTCCCAAGCATCCTGCATCCTGCATCAAACCTAGACTGGCGATTCATTTCACTTATGATATCATACATGTTACACTGCCACTCTGCCAAATCATCCCACCCTCTCCCTCTCCCACAGAGTCCAAAAGGCTGTTCTATACATCTGTGTCTCTTTTGCTGTCTTGCGTACAGGTTTATCATTACCATCATTCTAAATTCCATATATATGTGTAAGTATACTGTATTGGTGTTTTTCTTTCTGGCTTACTTCACTCTGTATAATCGGCTCCAGCGTCATCCACCTCATTAGAACTGATTCAAATGTATTCTTTTTAATAGCTGAGTAATACTCCATTGTGTATATGTACCACAGCTTTCTTATCCATTCATCTGCTGATGGACATCTAGGTTGCTTCCATGTCCTGGCTATTATAAACAGTGCCGCAATGAACATTGGGGTACACGTGTCTCTTTCAATTCTGGTTTCCTTGGTGTGTATGCCCAGCAGTGGGATCGCTGGATCATAAGGCAGTTCTATTTGCAATTTTTTAAGGAATCTCCACACTGTTCTCCATAGTGGCTGTACTAATTTGCATTCCCACCAACAGTGTAAGAGGGTTCCCTTTTCTCCACACCCTCTCCAGCATTTATTGCTTGTTGACTTTTGGATCGCAGCCATTCTGACTGGTGTGAAATGGTACCTCATTGTGGTTTTGATTTGCATTTCTCTGATAATGAGTGATGTTGAGCATCTTTTCACGTGTTTGTTAGCCATCGATATGTCTTCTTTGGAGAAATTTCTATTTAGTTCTTTGGCCCATTTTTTGATTGGGTCATTTATTTTTCTGGAGTTGAGCTGCATAAGCTGCTTGTATATTTTTGAGATTAGTGTTTGTCAGTATGCTGTCTAGGTTTCTCATGGACTTCCCTAGTGGCTCAGATGGTACAAAATCTAACTGCAATGCAGGAGACCCAGATTCAATCCCTGGGTCAGGAAGATCCCCTGGAGAAGGGGGTAGCAACCTACTCTAATATTCTTGCCTAGAGAATTCCATGGCCAGAGAAGCCTGGTGGTCTGCAGTGCATGGGGTCACAGAGTTGGACACGACTAAGCAACTAACATGTTCACTAGGTTTGTCATAGCTTTTCTTCCAAGGAGCAAGCATCTTTTTAATTTCAAGACTGCAGTCACTGTTTACAGTGATTTTGGAGCCGAAGAAAATAAACTGTCACTATTTCTACTTTTTCCCCATCTATTTGCCATGAGTGATGGGACAAGTTGCCATGATCTTAGTTTTTGGAATGTCTAGTTTTAAGCCAGCTTTTTCACTCTCCTCTTTCATGTTCATCATGAGGCCTGTGAGATCCTCTTCTCTCTCTGCCATTAGAGATGTATCATCCATATTAATCTGAGGTTGTTGATACCTCTCCTAGCACTCTTGATTCCAGCTTGGGATTCATCCAGCCTAGCATTTTGCATTATGTACTCTGCAAGTAAGTTAAATAAGCAGGATGACAATATATCAGTTCAGTTCAGTTCAGTCGTGCAGTCGTGTCCGACTCTTTGCGACCCCATGAATCGCAGTACGCCAGGTCTCCCTGTCCATCACCAACTCCCTGAGTTCACTCAGACTCACGTCCATTGAGTCCATGATGCCATCCAGCCATCTCATCCTCTGTCGTCCCCTGTTCCTCCTGCCCCCAATCCCTCCCAGCATCAGGGTCTTTTCCAATGAGTCAACTCTTCGCGTAAGGTGGCCAAAGTACTGGAGCTTCAGTTTTAGTATCATTCCTTCCAAAGAAATCCCAGGGTTGATCTCCTTCAGAATGGACTGGTTGGATCTCCTTGCAGTCCAAGGGACTCTCAAGAGTCTTCTCCAACACCACAGTTCAAAAGCATCAATTCTTCTGCTCTCAGACTCACGTCCATTGAGTCCATGATGCCATCCAGCCATCTCATCCTCGGTCGTCCCCTTCTCCTCCTGCCCCCAATCCCTCCCAGCATCAGAGTCTTTTCCAATGAGTCAACTCTTCGCATAAGGTGGCCAAAGTACTGGAGCTTCAGTTTTAGTATCATTCCTTCCAAAGAAATCCCAGGGTTGATCTCCTTCAGAATGGACTGGTTGGATCTCCTTGCAGTCCAAGGGACTCTCAAGAGTCTTCTCCAACACCACAGTTCAAAAGCATCAATTCTTCTGCGCTCAGCCTTCTTCACAGTCCAACTCTCACATCCATACATGACAACAGGAAAAACCATAGCCTTGACTAGACGGACCTTAGTCGGCAAAGTAATGTCTCTGCTTTTGAATATACTATCTAGGTTGGCATAACTTTTCTTCCAAGGAGTAAGCGCTTTTTAATTTCATGGCTGCAGTCACCATCTGCAGTGATTTTGGAGCCCAAAAAACAAAGTCTGACACTGTTTCTACTGTTTCCCCATCTATTTCCCATGAAGTGATGACAATATATAGCCCTGATGTACTCCTTTCCCAATTTTGAACCAGTTTGTTGTTCCATGTCCTGTTCTAACTGTTGCTTCTTGTCCTGCATACAGGTTTCTCAGGAGGCAAGTAAGGAAATATGGTATTCCCATTTCATTAAGAATTTTCCACTCTTTGTTGTGATCCACACAGTCAAAGACTTTAGTGGAGTCAATGGAACATAAGTAGATGTTTTTCTGTAATTCTCTTGCTTTTTCTATGATCCAAAGGATGATGTAATTTGATCTCTGGTTCCTCTGCCTTTTCTAAATCCAGCTTGTATATCTGGAAGTTCTCAGTTCATTTACTGCTAAAGCCTATCTTGAAGGGTTTTGAGCATTCCTTGCTAGCATGTGAAATGAGTGCAATCATTGAACATTCTTTGGCATTGTCCTTCTTTAGGGTTGGAATGAAAACTGACTTTTTCCAGAACTGCTAAGTTTTCCAAATTTGCTGGCATATTCAGTCCAGCACTTTAACAGCATCATCTTTTAGGATTTGAAATAACTCAGCTGGAATTCCATTACCTTCATTAGCTTTGTTCATAGTAATGCTTCCTAAGGCTCACTTGACTTCACACTGTGGGATGTCCAGCTCTAGGTGAGTGACCACACCATTGTAGATATCTGGGTTATTAAGACATTTTTGTATAGTTCTTCTGTGAATTCTTGCCAACTCTTCCTAATTTCTTCTGCTTCTGTTAAGTCCTTGCCATTTCTGTCCTTTATTGTGCCCATTTTTGTAAAAAATGTTCCCTTGGCATCTTCAATTTTCTTGAATTGATCTCTTTCCTTTTCCATTCTATTGTTTTCCTCTATTTCTGTGCCCTATTCACTTAATAAAGCTTTCTTTTGTCTCCTTGCTATTCTTTTGAGCTTTGCATTTTCCTTTCTCCTTTGCCTTTCACTTCTGTTTTCTCAACAATCTGTAAGGCCTCCTCAGACAACATTTTTGCCTTCTTGCATTTCTTTTTCTTAGAGATGGTTTTGCTCACCAGCTCCTGTACAATGTTATGAACCTCTATCTACAGTTCTTTATGCCCTCTATCAGATCTATGCTCTTGAATCTATTTGCCACTTTCACTTTCATAATCATAAGGGATTTGATTTAGGTGGTACCTGAATGGTCTAGTGTTTTATCCCAATTTCTTTCATTTGAGCCTGAATTTTGCAATAAGGAGCTCATGATCATCTATGCCATATTCAGCTCTAGGTCTTGTTTTTTGCTGACTCTATATTTTCTCCTTCTTTGGCTGCAAAGAAGATGGTCAATCTGATTCTGGTGTTAACCAACTGGTAATGTCTATGTGTGGAGTTGTTTCTATTGTTTTTGGAAGAGGGTATTTACTATGATCAGTGTTTCTATTGTTTTTGGAAGAGGATATTTACTATGACCAGTGTGTTCTCTTGGCAAAATTCTGTTAGCCTTTGTCCTGCTTCATTTTGTACTGCAAGGCCAAACTTGCCATTACTCCAGGCATCTGACTTCCTACTTTTGCATTCCAATCCCTTATGATGAAAAGAATTTTTTACTTTTTTTTTTTTTTTTGGTGTTAGTTCTAGAAGATCTTGTAAGTCTTCACAGAACCTCTCAACTTCAGCTTTTTCGGCATTAGTGGTTGGGGCATAGACTTGGATTACTGTAATACTGAACAACGGGTTGCCTTGGAAATGAACCAAGATCATTCTGTCATCTTTGAGATGGCACCCAAGTTCTGCATTTCAGACACTTTTGTTGTCTATGAGGGAGACTTCACTTCTTCTAAGGGATTCTTGACCACAGTAGTAGATATAATGGTCACCTGAGTTAAAATCTGCCATTCGGGTCCGTTTTAGTTGACTGATTTTTTTTTTAATTAATTTTTATTTTTTTAGTTTGTTTTGCTTTACAATACTGTATTCGTTTTGCTACACATTGACATGAATCAGCCACGAGTGTACATGAACTCCCATTCCCGACCCCCACCTCCCCCTTCCCACCCCACACCTTCTCTCTGGATTATCCCCATGCATCAGTCCCAAGCATCCTGCATCCTGCATCAAACCT